>JAKUCV010004874.1:40544-267622 GCA_028386065.3 Turnera subulata | reverse complement strand
TTTTTGGGTGCTTCAAAAACGTGGTGAAGGGCAGAGAATGAGCTAATGATCTGATCACCATGGTGCTCAACCCCACTCACCATTATGCATTAGACAATTAAGCATAATGGCCAACCAAGTGGACCAAAGTGATGACCATCATCACTAAGTGTCTCCCACTTAGCAATCAGATAAAACACACCACACACACTCATGTCTGATCAATAATACAGATATTATTGTCCCAAAACGACCCTGGTTCAACCATGGTCCAACCACGGTCCAACCATACCCGGTCCAACCATGGTCCAACTACGGTTCAACCACCTGCCCGAATCAACGGTTCTATGTGTGTGACCCTGTAGGCACTTGTAACGTCCGGCAATGATTGTAAAATCTCATTTTACAATCATAAACAAAGAGCGGCGTCTAGCAACACATCATTGCTACCCGAACGACAAGATCATTACTGATTCTCTATGCCTCGGAATATGTTATCGTCCTTTGGTCCCATTATCAAGATCAAACATGAGACAAGGAATATGCCAATCTCATATATGTCTAATCTATGTTTCTTGATCCCCGAGTTAACTGTATAAAACGGATACCCGTGATATCAACATATCACCTAATCCAAGCATGGCCATGCATTTCACAGTTCAACTCTATCAAGAAACCGTATGATAATACACCCGTTATATGGGTCGAACGAATCCCGTCTTGATCAATCAAAACCCACTACATACTTGTCATATACCCAATGATTACCCTTATATCCACCCAGTTATGAGTGACTAGGTATAATATCAAAGCATATGATTCATATGTTGGATACCTTGACGATCTCAGGTCGAAGGACAACACATCTATAAGAAACATTAATGACATACATATAACGTTCCATGTAGTGTTCTTATGTGGGTCGGTCCAGTCCACAAGTTCTCTAACTTGTACCCGTATGTAGAATTCATATCACATATAAATTCACAACATACGCTAGTCTTAATTTATTATTACAACCCATCCATAATAACAACCGACTAGGGAAATTTAAGAATATATCAAATATATAAACTAGGGCTATAAATATGTGCAAGTAATTATCTCATAATCATATTTATTGGAATAACCTCAATGTATATACATGACTACAATCATCCATAGATTGGCTTTTGGGCATATAACTAACAGAATATACATCACAACCCAACATAGCAAACATAGAACATAATCCACAATTCAATCACACAAATCACCCTTACAGCATCCCGGGCAGAATCTGCCCTGCACCAGCAGAAGCTTGACCGAGGTTGAATACGAACCTAGAGGCAGAACCGACCTCGGGCATCAACATCAAAGTTGTAGCCCTGCCTCGTATCGTTCCATAGCCACTGAGAACACTCAAATACTAGGTCTGTAGCTCCAGATATAGCTCCTACACCAACTCGGGTTCCTGCAGCAGGTCTGCTGCAGAACAGTGAACTTGGAGAGCACATAACTCTCTCAGTTCAGCTCCAAAATCTACCAAACCGGTGCCCAATTAACGCTATGGAAGTTAGCTAACTCTGGGCTTTCGTTTCACGCAATTAAAACTGGTAGTTTGGCCGGAATCCTCCTTTCAGTGGCCAGGGGTCTGTCTGGCCGAGAGCAGAACCCCTAGGCTCACTTTCCTCCTTTCCCCTCTTTTCTCTCCTTCTCTCTCTCTCTCTATCCTTAGCCACGAATTTGGTCTGATCAAAATGGGAGAGAGAAGCTTGGTTTCACCCCTTAAGTGATGGTAAGTAGGTGACTAAGCTCCTACTTGCCACCCTTGCCAACTTGGTGCCACTTGCACCAAGTTGCTCTCCACCTCATGCTTACTCTCCTCCTCTCAACCTACTAGCTTGCACCAAACACCTTCAGCAGCTTATTCCCGATCCACATGTCGAACCCTGATTGGTCGGTTTGGCAAATTACGCATTTACCCTCATCGTACCCAATTGTGCACCGACGGGCACACCAATGCCCGGTTGTGCACCATTTCGCACCAAATCGAGCCAACTGATAACTCCTTGAACAATTGTGCATCCAATGCACTTATAACACCAAATAATCTTATCTCTATCATTCATCATCCTTTATTGGCCTATTAGACAAGCCGAGCACTCGGGACACCAAACTAGGCCAACTGTGCCATCGGATCACTACGAGCCCATTTCTGTGCACTAGGCAAGGCTATACGAACCATCTCATCTCTATTCGACAGCAATCATGTTACTGAGCCTAAACAAACACTATCATGTACACCAATACCATTAACATTACCCACTTTCTCTCGGATACCCAATCCAACCTACTCGAACGTCTCGGAAGGACAAGCTACATCCGGCTCTCATCATGTAAGTACTTCTCTATATTCTAAGGTGTACCTGGGGTATCACATGCAAGGTATAGATTAACATAGGCTAGGGAGCCCTACAAGGTAGACGATTAAGTTAGCGAATCCATAGTTTTATTGCTTAGAAAGCACACGCTGTAGTGAACCCTGGACAACCTAGGTTTCTTTATTACTGCATCTTTTACCCAGTACACGTTGATACTATACTTTTTGTTTATTTACTTTATTTTATTCAGTTTATTCCCCTTACCTATTTGTTACTTTTATTTACTTGTTGTTTTATAGCCTAATCGATCAAAAGCTCTAAGGACAGTGTTATTTCGCAGTCCCTGTAATTCGACCTTGTTTACTACAGCAACGTTGTGCACTTGCAGCCGGTTTTGCAACAAACAAGTTTTTGGCACCGTTGCCGGGGACTGCATCTAAATAATATTACTTAGTGTTTGAGATTGATTAGGTTTTATTTGTTAGTTTGCTGTTTGGTTTTCTTGCGACAAGTTCATAGACAGTGCCTGTTACAGGGTAATCAACAGGATGTACAGTTATAGGACGTTAAAGAAGCGCTGCTCGGGAGGCAACCCGAGGTAAATTTTTATTTTTCATACAACCCATTAGTTTTATTTTGTTTTTGTTTTTCTTGTTGTTTTTGCAGTCATAAAAAGTAGAAAAATCAAAAACTATAAAGATAGGGGGGACTGTGATGGCAAGCAGCATGCACTACCAGTGCAACACACCACTGTAGGCAAACAGAGAAGCATACTTGACCTTACTTTTGCATTTTATTTTCAAGTGCATTGTTTTCCATGTTGTGTGCATTGTTTGTTGTGCTTAATGTCCATTATACCCCTGCATCCATGCATTTCACATTTCCATTCAAGGTTGGGGGAGTCCCTCCCTTTTTATTATGTTTTTGTTTTTATGTATTTTGCTTTTTATTTCTGCCCCAGTGAGGACACCGTGGATTTTAAGTTTGGGGGAGGCAGAAATTGGCATTTATGTGTTTGTGTTTATGTTTATGCACTCTGTTCACGGCCAATTGATTTTTGTTGTGTATGCTGCTGGTTTTTATTATGCCTTCTTGGTTTTATTCGCTGAAGCAGCATGCTGCAACGCACGCTGTTGCTTCACCTGTTTCGATTTCCTGATACTTTTTAAGATCTTACACCTGATAATCAGTTCACATTCAATAAGGTTTAGTTTGTACAGGATGAGAAAATCAAAATCGCTTGGGAATCGTGATACGAACGAGGTAACTTATGCCAGTTGCTCTTCTTTTAATTTTACAGTGCCTGCTGTCAGCTATCTTAGAACCGATTCTCATCTTCTTTTGAAGCAAAATTTTTAGCAAATTGTTATAATTGAGGAAATAATGTAGGCATTGTTTGCTGAGCTTAATATGACTTTTATCCTACCTATATCATAATTTTCCACTTGACAACCCCTTTGAGCCTAGGTTGATGGTCAAATTTATTTTCATATACCCACATCATCATACCCTAACTGTTTGAGCCTTGCAAGACCATCATAGTGCTTTTTAAGCACATTGTTCTTCAAATTATAGCCCGACCCTGCCTGTTTGCCTTCCTGGTTCTAATTTTTAAGAAGACAGCGTCGTGACAGCACCCGCTGCAAGGTGAAAACACAAGGAGTTTGTTGAGATATTAAATGGAGCTTTGTAATTTAAGAACATGGAGATGAGTGATATACTGTAATGAGATCAATGGCGTGATGAAACAAAAAAAAAGAAAAAAAAAGAAGAAAGAAGAGAATAACTCTTTTCACTTCCTTGAAAATCTTTTGCTCTCATTTTCTCCTGCTAATCATTTTGTGCTTCTAAGATTCTGAATTCTTGGTTTGTGCAATATTTTGTGGAAGAGGCTATCCTAAGTTAGAATTTTGGAAGGTAAGCAGTTTTTGTTATCCATCTAATTCCCTTTTCTTTGTTAGCCCTAAACCAACCCCATTTCAAGACCAAGAAAGACCTTTGATCCTTGATTATGCTTTATGCTCATTAGTAGAGACAAAAAATTTGAATTAGCTTATGAGATGGTTGATTAGCTTGGATACTTATCTTTTTGCAATGGCATAAGGAACTTTGAAGGGTGAATGGTCACCAATTTGATTTTCACTTGATCATCTATGTACTTTCGGTACTTTGTTGAATTTGAACTGACAATTTTTTTGCCAAAAAAAAAAACAATTCAGGATTTCTGACAGCGGGAGCTGTAGTGTGCGTGACAGGTGCTGTTGATGTATTTTGATTTCGAGATGGTTGTTGTAATTTCCTGTTGCATCAATTTCTTTGTGATTAATTTCATGTTTTTCTTGAGGACAAGCAAAGGTTTAAGTTTGGGAAAATTTGATGAGCAAGGAATTACAAACTTTTACAGCATGCACTGTAGTCTTCTGGCCTTGTATTTAGCATCCATTCAAGCATTTAAATTGGAAATCACTTGCTTTTACACCAAATTCTACTTTCCTAGCTCTTGTTTGCTTTCAGGTGCAATTATGTCCTTTATGGAGTGGATATTGATGATTTTGGCCCGAAAACAGTGAGGCGTTGCTGAATGCCCAGTTCTAGTTGGAACTGCACCACCGACAGCGTCCAGATACAACCTGACAGCGGCGCTGCGTCAAAGTCCCGATTTTTATAATTAATTTGGAGCTTGTGCCTAAATTCGAGGAGATTTTGTTAAAGATCACGTGGACACTCCTAGGAAGGAAAGAAGACCTTTTGTGTAACGCCCCGAATTTTCATAATTTGATCTTCGGAATTTTCGAAAATTTTAATCCAATTTTGCCCTTGAGGAATTTCCGGATTTTTGAGCAAGGACATAAATTATTTTAGCATGGTTATATATGAATTAAGTGGTTAGTATGTCGGGTTCGGCTTTCGTTGGAGTTAAATCGGGTTTCGGAGTTGAGAGTTGAAGTATTCCATGTTTCGATGCTGAGGCGTTATCGGTCTGATCCTAGTCATGTTGTATCCCCGACAGAGGTGGAGGTTTCTGAGGATTTGACCTATGTGGAGGAGCCGGTTGAGATTTTAGCTCGAGAGGAGCGACAGTCGAGGAGTCGAGTTATTCCGATGGTTCGGGTTAGATGGAGCCGTCATTCTCCGAATGAGGCTACTTGGGAGGTTGAGTCCCATATGCGGGAACAGTATCCCCAATTGTTTTGACGTTTGATATCTTGTAATTTCGAGGACGAAATTTCCTTAAGTGGGGTAGAACTGTAACGCCCCGAATTTTCATAATTTGATCTTCGGAATTTTCGAAAATTTTAATCCAATTTTGCCCTTGAGGAATTTCCGGATTTTTGAGCAAGGACATAAATTATTTTAGCATGGTTATATATGAATTAAGTGGTTAGTACGTCGGGTTCGGCTTTCGTTGGAGTTAAATCGGGTTTCGGAGTTGAGAGTTAAACCTAGATGAAGTCTCACCGAAACTACGTCGTTTCGGTAACTGTTTAAAAAAAAAAAAAAGAGGATGTGGGCGCGTTGACCAGGCAGGGGGTTGACCGCGCCTAAGCGGACGACGGGTCGTCCACTAGGGCGGCCAACCCTAGCCCGATCCCTTCTCTTTTTCCTTCTCTTCTTCCCTTTTCTCCTCCTTTTCTTTTTTTCATTTTCGGCCGCCGCTTCCACCTTCTTCTCCCTTCTCCTCTCACCTTCTCTCTCTCTCTTCCTCTTCACCCTCTCAATACCTCTCGCCATCATCAACACCTTACCTTCTCTCCCTCACACACAACTCGCCGCCACCAACCTTCTCTGTCTCCTTTCGTTCGCCTAACGCCGCCGCCGTTCTCGTCACAGTCGCCGCCGCCGGTCGAGCTTTTGCGTGTGGAGGGGAGTTGACGGTGGAGGCTCAGCTCGCACGCGAAGGGCTGCTGAGGTGGTCGAGAGGCCGCCTTCGTCTTCTGCCGGTAAGCCAGTTCTTGATTCCTCTTCCTTCTTCCTTTGTCTTTGTTTCTCTTCGGCCGGTTTGTGTTTTAATGTTCTTGGTTGGTGGTGTTGTCGGCGGCTGTGGGTGTTGGCCGATGCGTGTGTTGGTGTCGTCGGTTGAATGTGTTGGTGTTATCGGGCTCGGATTCGGACGTGGTGGCAGCGGGGTGTGTCGGGCAGTGAAGGTGCTCGGGTTTGGATTTACTGCAGGTTGGGCAGGATCCGTTCGTGAACAACCTTTTTCCGGTTAAGGATTCCTTTCTAAATCCTTTTCCTTGAATCGATTTAGAGGTCAGTGGTATTGTTTTGATTGAAAGGATGATGGGTTGAATGATGTTGTGGTTTGGTTGTTTGGATGATTTCGTTCATGGCAGAATTGTTGGAATCGTTGTGGGCAGCTTTGGGTGTTTTCCGGCGAGTTGACCGGAATCCGGCGAAGGCTCGGGAATTTTCCGGCGAGGCTCGGGAATATTCCGGCGAAGGCTCGGGTCTTTATTTTGGCATTCCACGGTATATATATGGTGTATTTTAATTCTATATCCGGCATGTACTAATAATTCGGAATTGGGTTATGTACTTAATTGTGTTTAGTGGAAACCGAGAGTGTGAGTAGTATGAGGCCGGTAATTACCGACACGGGTAGAACCTTAGGTTGGGATGGACTTGGGCTCGGGAATGACCTTAGAACAATATTTAGGAAAAATCGGGCCCAGGCCCGACATTCTGACCTTGTATGATAAAAGTTGTTTAATGGACTCGTAAGGTATGGGTTTAAGGCTAATGACATAACTGGACTGCTCGGACTTGAGGATGTGGGCTTTACGCCCGGAAATCGAATTTGGACTTAGATGGGACTTTAGGCCGGAAACCCGTAAAGAACATAATGAGTGGGCTATAGGCCCGGGAGCTACTATTGGACTTAGTTGGGCGTAAGCCCAGTGAACCTTAGGTCCCGATACTCGGAGTTTTGGTGAGAGAACATTAAGTCGGGTTTAGACCCGGGAATTTCAAAATTGGCTAACTAGGAGCGGGTTTAACTCAGTTGAGCATTATAGTTACATGCATGCACGTTTTTATTGTAATTGTTTGTAATTTGTTGTGTGTGCCGATATTCAGGCACGGGTAACACCACGGGAGCTGGAGGATCTGTTTTGGGTAAAGCTCCACAGGACAATCATCGTTGAGGTGACTCTCTTTTTATGTTTGTATGCATGAGCTTGTTGGATTGGTCTGTTTGAGTTGCATGCTTATTTGCTAACATGCTGTGATCCGTATTGTGTGCCTATTTCTTACTGTTTGCTTTTGAGCATGAATTGTTGGATTGTTATGGTGATAACTTGTGGTGTGATTTTGGGTAATTTGTGTGATGTGTTGTGGGTCGGAGACCCGGATTTTTGTCTGAGATGAGAATACACACAACCCTGTTAAATCACGATTCTTGGCACACATAAACTCATCACTTGTGAATAAAGATAATGTACAGTAGAAGATAGGCTACTGTGTGCTGATGACCGGTTGGTTCGAGCGGGAAGTGATACCCCTCGGGTTTGCATGCAGGATAGCATGTGATATGCGGATTTGCATATGGGTCTGTGTTGACCGGTTCTACCTCCCTCCTTCTACCTCCCCCTTTCTACCTCCCTCTTTCTCTCTGTCTCTCTCTCTCTCTCTCTATGGATTGGTTGGGCTTCGTGCCTGGTTTATTTGGGCTTATGCCTGGTTGTCTCATGAGACGGGACCGAGCTCGACGCACACAGTAGGGGGCCCTGAATAATAAATAATAAGAAGAAAACTCAACACACAACAGATGGTGAATAATGAACTGTTTGCTTGATTGGCTTGGCATGTTAGTACTGGTTGTTGTATGTTGCTTACTTGTCTTGTTGCTCTTCTTTCCTTTCGGACTTGGTCTGCACACCTACATAATTAGATTTATATTGCTCACTGAGTAGGCGACTCACATAATCGCCAACGTTGTTTTTCAGACTTTAGTTAGCGTGCAGTCACTTTCCATCCTTCCAGAGTACGGACATGGTTATCTCAGCAGGTAGCTGTGCTTCTTCTCCCGGTTGGATCCATAGAGCCGACATGCATTTCATTTTAATTTTTGTTTTATTTTATCTTTATCTTCCGCTGCACTGGATTTTGATGAGATGTCATTCTGATTTTGTCTATTTTATCGGCGGGTTGCCGGGATTTGATTTTTTATAATGTATCGGCGGTATGCTGGGTTGACGCATGGCTTGTTAAGCCGGTTTGATTTTATTCTTTATGACATCTCGTTTTTATTAAGAATTTTGGATATTGTTGATATTGGATTTCGTGTCCTGGGTTTCAAGGGTATTTTGGTAATTTCCTTGTGTTTAAGTACTTTATTGTTAAATTGGGACACGGGTGTTTCAGTTTGGTAGCGGAGCAGGCTTCAGATCCTTGGTTTCAAAAAATGTTTTAAACTGTGTTTTCAAAGTGGTTTCTGTGTTTAAGCCTGTTTCCGGATTTATGACTTTAAAAGTGTTTTTGACTCATTTGCATTCGTATAGGCGTTGATATGGATCACCAGGGGCAGCACAATACTGAGAATGACGCCGCTACTCATGTCTCCGACAATATGTCGGTGATGCAGGTTCCCATTGGTCAGGGGAACAATAATGCAGCAGAGAATAATGCTGCAGGTGGTGGAGGACAGAATGTTGTGCCACCTGTTATAGACCCAGCGTTCCAGCAGTATCAGGCTTTTCTGCAGTGGCAGCCGTTCCAGCAGTTTCAGCAGCAGCAGCAGGGTGCCCAGCCGGTAGCACCTGCTGCAGCAGGTGGTATGGAAAGTGGGTATAAGCACATGGATAAGTCAGCAGTGAAGGAGTTCTCAAGTGAAGAGGGCAAAGTCAAGGAGTTTGATGATTGGTTCCGCCAGGTGGAGAATGTTCTGGAGAAGTTCACCTGTGCACCTGAGCAGAGGGCTCGATTAGCGGCACACAAGTTCACAGGGTATGCATTGTCATGGTGGCAGGAACTTGTGGCCAACCTACCGAAGCCTGTGGAGATGCCTTAGGAGGATTTCAAGGAAAGATTCTACAAGGAGTTTCTCACTGTTGGTTTTCCAGAGGAGCAGAAGAAGCATTTTCTTGAGGTGAAGCAGGGATTAGATGAGATAGTATCAGCTTTCAGGATCCGGTACAGCGTCCTTCACTCTTATGCTAGGGAGTTTGTGCCCGATGAGGTGACCAAGTGTTGGCGGTTTGTTAACGGCTTATGTACTGAGTTGGCGATAGCTGCGGCTGGTGGAGGGCACAAGACTTGGGAGGCAGTTTGTGCCACTGCTTTTGATGCTGAGAGAGTTCAGTTGATTGGGAAAGAGGCTCGGGCAGCCGAGCAGAGGAAGCAGTCATCTGCTTCAAGACAGAAGAGGCAGTATTTTGATGCCGGAGGTGCAGATTATTCTGTTGGACAGAGTTCTTCTTACCAGGGTTCGAAGAAGTTTCGAGGGTAGAGTTATCAGGGTGGACCAGGCAGATCCTCGGGAGGACGGTCCTATCAGTCTGGCTCTCGGGGACGGGGTTCCTCTGCACGGTTCTCGGGTACATGCTGGTATTGCAATACGCCTGGACACCAGAAGTCATCTTGCTACAAGTGGATGAGGGATAATGGTGGCAGTGGTTCTCAGTATACAGTACAGAGTTTCGTGGCTAGTGGTGCTGTTTCTTCTGGTCCGAACAGGGCTGGCAGACAGCAGGGTCGAGGTCGTGGAGGTTCTGGAGCTCCGAACTGCGGAGGTGTGACTCAGTCTTCTGCAGCTCCTAGGGTTTATGCCATCACCCGGGAGGAGGCTGCTGATGCTCCAGAGGTCATAGCAAGTACCTTTATGGTTTTTGGTCAGTTTGCACATGCTTTAATTGATCCAGGTTCAACACATTCTTTTGTATTACGTGCATTCATGACTACTCATAACATAGAGGAAGATAACCTTAGTAGACCCCTAAGAGTCTGTTTACCCACTGGAGATATAGTAGTTGTTGATCGGGTTTGTAGAGATGTGTCGATAGAGTATGATAGTGAGGGTTTTCCTTCTGATCTTGTTGTCATGGATTTGGGAGAGTTTGATGTTATCTTAGGCATGGACTGGTTGTCCAGACACCAAGCAGTAGTTGATTGTCGGGCCAGGGAAGTGTCCTTATCTTCTTTGTTGGGGCGTAGATGGGTGTTTGTTGGAGAACGAAGAGTTCTATCGGCGTTCTGTATCTCGGCCATCCAGGCTTTCAGAATGATCCGAGAGGGTTGTGATGCCTTTCTTGCTCATGTGGTCAATTCTTCGGTACCAGTACCTGGTGTGGAGGATATTCCTATTGTGCGGGAGTTTCCTGATGTATTTCCTGATGATTTACCAGGGTTGCCCTGGAGCGGGAGGTGGAGTATACAGTTGACTTGGTACCGGGAGTTGCACCTATTTCTATACCGCCCTATAGAATGGCTCTGGCAGAGCTTCAGGAGTTGAAGAAACAACTGGAAGAGTTGTTGGATAAGGGTTTTATTATACCGAGCATCTCACCATGGGGTGCCCCGGTCTTGTTTGTGAAGAAGAAGGATGGCAGTATGCGGATGTGTGTAGACTACAGGCAGTTGAACAAGTTGACTGTGAAGAACAAGTATCCTTTGCCTAGGATTGATGACTTGTTCGATCAGTTGCAGGGTGCATCTGTGTTCTCGAAGATTGACTTGCGATCTGGTTACCATCAGGTTCGAATTGCAGAACAGGACATACCGAAGACTGCATTCCGCACTCGGTATGGTCATTATGAGTTTGTGGTTGTTCCTTTTGGTCTGACGAATGCACCGGCAGTGTTCATGTGTATGATGCAACAGGTCTTCCATGAATTTCTGGACCAGTTTGTAGTAGTGTTCAATGATGATATCTTGGTCTACTCGAGTAGTAAGGCCGAGCATGAGGACCACTTGAGACAAGTTTTGCAGAGGTTGGGGGAAGAACAACTCTATGCCAAGCTCAGCAAGTGTGAGTTTTGGTTGGATGAGGTCGAATTCCTTGGACATATTGTGTCCGGTGAGGGCATTAAGGTGGATCCGGCCAAGATTAAGGCAGTCATGGATTGGGAGCCACCGAAGAGTGTATCTGAGATACGGAGTTTCCTTGGACTTGCTGGTTACTACCGGAGGTTCATTGAAGGTTTTTCCTTAATAGCGGGTCCCATGACTAAGCTGTTGAGGAAAGACTGTACTTTTGCTTGGAATGACAATTGTCAGAAGAGTTTTAAGGAGTTGAAGAGTCGGTTGACTTCTGCACCGGTTTTGACTATTCCGAGACCCGGAGTGGAGTACACGGTGTTCAGTGATGCTTCAGGTCTGGGCTTGGGGTGTGTTTTGATGCAGAGGGTCGGGTGATTGCTTATGCCTGCAATCAGTTGAGAACTCATGAGAGGAACTGTCCAACCCATGATCTGGAGTTAGCTGCTATGATCTTTGCTCTAAAGATCTGGAGACACCATCTGTACGGTGAGAAATTTCGGATTTTCACGGACCATAAGAGTTTGAAGTACATTATGACCCAAAGGGAGCTTAATATGAGGCAGAGACGCTGGATTGAGCTTATGAAGGATTATGATTGTACTATCGAGTACCATCCAGGCAAGGCCAATGTTGTTGCAGATGCATTGAGCCGGAAGAGAGTGGTTTCTGCAGAAGAGGACTCTGTTTCTTATGCTTTGCCTTCCTTGGTGGAGCTGAGGTCGTTGGATACACAGTTAGAGGTGGATGTTGCTGGGGCGTTGTTAGCCAGTTTGAGCATCCGGCCGAACCTTGAGGGATAAGATCATGGAGTTACAGTATGGAGATTCTCACTTAGCAGAGTTGCGGGATAAGGCTCACGGTGGAGAGAGTTCTAGTTTCTATGTCCGGGAGGATGGTGCTTTGATGACTGGTGATCGGTTGTGTGTTCCGGATGTTGATGATTTGAGGAGATGGATCATGGATGAAGCGCATAACGCGCCGTATGCTATGCATCCGGGTGGCACCAAAATGTACCAGAACTTGAAGAGTCATTATTGGTGGCCCGGGATGAAGAAGGATGTTGCGGAGTTTGTGGCTCGTTGTATGACTTGTCAGCAGGTGAAAGCCGAGCATCAGGCTCCTGCCGGCAAGTTGAGATCTTTGTCTATTCCGCAGTGGAAGTGGGAGCATATCACTATGACTTTGTGATCGGGTTACCGAGGACCCGGGGTCGACATGATGCCTTCTGGGTCACTGTTGACAGATTGACCAAGTCAGCTCATTTCCTACCAATTCAGCAGACGGATACAATGGATAAGCTGGCGAGGTTATATGTTTCGGGTATCGTCCGTCTACATGGAGTTCCACTATCCATTGTGTCGGACAGGGATCCGAGGTTTACTTCCCACTTCTGGAAGAGTTTACAGTCAGCTTTGGGTACTAACCTGAATTTCAGTACTGCATTCCATCCGCAGACCGATGGGCAGTCGGAGAGAACCGTACAGACACTGGAGGATATGCTTAGAGCCTGTGCGCTCAATTTTAGTGGTTCTTGGGATGAGACATTACCATTGGTTGAGTTTGCTTATAACAACGGGTATCACTCCAGTATCGGTATGGCGCCTTATGAGGCATTGTATGGGCGGAAGTGTCGTAGTCCGATCTGTTGGGATGAGGAAGGTCTGAGACGGGTGATTGGTCCGGACCTAGTTCAGGGGACTGTTGATCAGATCGAGGTGGTTAAGCAGTGCATGAGAGCTGCTCAGGACCGGCAAAAGAGTTTTGCCGATAAGCACCGTCGGGAGATGGAGTACAGTGTAGGTGACAGAGTTTTCCTCCGTGTTGCTCCCTGGAGAGGTGTTATCCGGTTTGGGAGGAAGGGCAAGTTGAGCCCTCGTTAATTGGTCATTATGAGATCATGGAGCGGATTGGTCCGCTGGCCTACAGGTTGGCTTTACCGGAGGAGCTGTCATGCATACATGAAGTATTCCATGTTTCGATGCTGAGGCGTTATCGGTCTGATCCTAGTCATGTTGTATCCCCGACAGAGGTGGAGGTTTCTGAGGATTTGACCTATGTAGAGGAGCCGGTTGAGATTTTAGCTCGAGAGGACCGACAGTTGAGGAGTCGAGTTATTCCGATGGTTTGGGTTAGATGGAGCCGTCATTCTCCGAATGAGGCTACTTGGGAGGTTGAGTCCCATATGCGGGAATAGTATCCCCATTTGTTTTGACGTTTGATTTCTTGTAATTTCGAGGACGAAATTTCCTTAAGTGGGGTAGAACTGTAACGCCCCGAATTTTCATAATTTGATCTTCGGAATTTTCGAAAATTTTAATCCAATTTTGCCCTTGAGGAATTTTCGGATTTTTGAGCAAGGACATAAATTATTTTACCATGGTTATATATGAATTAAGTGGTTAGTACGTCGGGTTCGGCTTTCGTTGGAGTTAAATCGGGTTTCGGAGTTGAGAGTTAAACCTAGATGAAGTCTCACCGAAACTACGTCGTTTTGGTAACTGTTTTAAAAAAAAAAAAAGAGGATGTGGGCGCGTTGACCAGGCAGGGGGTTGACCGCGCCTATGCGGACGACGGGTCGTCCACTAGGGCGGGCAACCCTAGCCCGATCCCTTCTCTTTTTCCTTCTCTTCTTCCCTTTTCTCCTCCTTTTCTTTTTTTCATTTTCGGCCGCCGCTTCCACTTTCCTCTGCCTTCTCCTCTCACCTTCTCTCTCTCTCTTCCTCTTCACCCTCTCAATACCTCTCGCCATCATCAACACCTTACCTTCTCTCCCTCACACACAACTCGCCGCCACCAACCTTCTCTGTCTCCTTTCGTTCGCCTAACGCCGCCGCCGTTCTCGTCGCAGTCGCCGCCGTCGGTCGAGCTTTTGCGTGTGGAGGGGAGTTGACGGTGGAGGCTCAGCTTGCACGCGAAGGGCTGCTGAGGTGGTCGAGAGGCCGCCTTCGTCTTCTGCCGGTAAGCTAGTTCTTGATTCCTCTTCCTTCTTCCTTTGTCTTTGTCTCTCTTTGGCCGGTTTGTGTTTTAATGTTCTTGGTTGGTGGTGTTGTCGGCGGCTGTGGGTGTTGGCCCATGCGTGTGTTGGTGTCGTCGGTTGAATGGTTGCTGCGGGTTGTGTTGGTGTTATCGGGCTCGGATTCGGACTTGGTGGCAGCGGGGTGTGTCGGGCAGTGAAGGTGCTCGGGTTTGGATTTACTGCAGGTTGGGCAGGATCCGTTCGTGAACAACCTTTTTCCGGGTAAGGATTCCTTTCTAAATCCTTTTCCTTGAATCGATTTAGAGGTCAGTTGTATTGTTTTGATTGAAAGGATGATGGGTTGAGTGATGTTGTGGTTTGGTTGTTTGGATGATTTCGTTCATGGCAGAATTGTTGGAATCGTTGTGGGCAGCTTTGGGTGTTTTCCGGCGAGTTGACTGGAATCCGGCGAAGGCTTGGGAATTTTCCGGCGAGGCTTGGGAATATTTCGGCGAAGGCTCGGGTATTTATTTCGGCATTCCACAGTATATATATGGTGTATTTTAATTCTATATCCGGCATGTAATAATAATTCGGAATTGGGTTATGTACTTAATTGTGTTTAGTGGAAACCGAGAGTGTGAGTAGTATGAGGCCGGTAATTACCGACACGGGTAGAACCTTAGGCCGGGATGGACTTGGGCTCGGGAATGACCTTAGAACGATACTTAGGAAAAACCGGGCCGAGGCCCGACATTCTGACCTTGTATGATAAAAGTTGTTTAATGGACTCGTAATGTATGGGTTTAAGGCTAATGACATAACTGGACTGCTCGGACTTGAGGATGTGGGCTTTAGGCCCGGAAATCGAATTTGGACTTAGATGGGACTTTAGGCCGGAAACCCGTAAAGAACATAATGAGTGGGCCATAGGCCCGGGAGCTACTATTGGACTTAGTTGGGCGTAAGCCCGGTGAACCTTAGGTCCCGATACTCGGAGTTTTGGTGAGAGAACATTAAGTCGGGTTTAGACCCGAGAATTTCAAAATTGGCTAACTAGGGACGGGTTTAACTCAGTTGAGCATTATAGTTACATGCATGCACGTTTTTATTGTAATTGTTTGTAATTTGTTGTGTGTGCCGGTATTCAGGCACGGGTAACACCACGGGAGCTGGAGGATCTGTTTTGGGTAAAGCTCCACAGGATAATCGTCGTTGAGGTGACTTTATACGTCTTTTTATGTTTGTATGCATGAGCTTGTTGGATTGGTCTGTTTGAGTTGCATGCTTGTTTGCTAACATGCTGTGATCCGTATTGTGTGCCTATTTCTTACTGTTTGCTTTTGAGCATGAATTGTTGGATTGTTATGGTGATAACTTGTGGTGTGATTTTGGGTAAATTGTGTGATGTGCTGTTGGTCGGAGACCCGGATATTTTTCTGAGATGAGAATACACACAACCCTGTTAAATCACGATTCTTGGCACACATAAACTCATAACTTGTGAATAAAGATAATGTACAGTAGAAGATAGGCTACTGTGTGCTGATGACCGGTTGGTTCGAGCGGGAAGTGATACCCCTCGGGTTTGCATGCGGGATAGCATGTGATATGCGGATTTGCATATGGGTCTGTGTTGACCGGTTCTACCTCCATCCTTCTACCTCCCCCTTTCTACCTCCCTCTTTCTCTCTCTCTCTCTCTCTCTCTCTCTATGGATTGGTTGGGCTTCGTGCCTGGTTTATTTGGGCTTATGCCTGGTTGTCTCATGAGACGGGACCGAGCTCGACGCACACAGTAGGGGGCCCTGAATAATAAATAATAATAAGAAAACTTAACACACAACAGATGGTGAATAATGAACTATTTGCTTGATTGGCTTGGCATGTTAGTACTGGTTGTTGTATGTTGCTTACTTGTCTTGTTGCTTTTCTTTCCTTTCGGACTTGTTCTGCACACCTACATAATTAGATTTATATTGCTCACTGAGTAGGCGACTCACATAATCGCCAACTTTGTTTTTCAGACTTTAGTTAGCGTGCAGTCACTTTCCATCCTTCCAGAGTACGAACGTGGTTATCTCAGCAGGTAGCTGTGCTTCTTCTCCCGGTTGGATCCATAGAGCCGACTTGCATTTCATTTTGGTTTTTGTTTTATTTTATCTTTATCTTCCGCTGCTCTGGATTTTGATGAGATGTCATTCTGATTTTGTCTATTTTATCGGCGGGTTGCCGGGATTTGATTTTTGATAATGTATCGGCAGTATGCCAAGTTGACGCATGGCTTGTTAAGCCGGTTTGATTTTATTCTTTATGACATCTCGTTTTTATTAAGAATTTTGGATATTGTTGATATTGGATTTCGTGTCCTGGGTTTCAAGGGTATTTTGGTAATTTCCTTGTGTTTAAGTATTTTATTGTTAAATTGGGACACTGGTGTTTCAGCTTGGTAGCGGAGCAGGCTTCAGATCCTTGGTTTCAAAAAATGTTTTAAACTGTGTTTTCAAAGTGGTTTCTGTGTTTAAGCCTGTTTCCGGATTTATGACTTTAAAAGTGTTTTTGACTCATTTGCATTCATATAGGCGTTGATATGGATCACCAGGGGCAGCACAATGCTGAGGATGACGCCGCTACTCATGTCTCCGACAATGTGTCGGTGATGCAGGTTCCCATTGGTCAGGGGAACAATAATGCAGCAGAGAATAATGTTGCAGGTGGTGGAGGACAGAATGTTGTGCCACCCGTTATAGACCCAGCGTTCCAGCAGTATCAGGCTTTTCTGCAGTCCTCCATTGGTTTTGCACCAACACCTCTCAATCTCACCATTGGTTGTGGCGACATCCTTCTCCTTTTGCCAATCCTCCATTCTTTTATTTAGAAACATTTGATCCTCAAACACTTCCTTGGGAGGCAATGGTGCAAGTGATTCTCTCCTTTCTCCCATGGTAAAAGAATACATGTTCTTAAACCCATCATGCACTACTCGTCTATCATAGTACCATGGCTTTCCAAGCAAGATATGACTTGCCTGCATTGGAACAACATCACACAAAATAGTATCAGTGTATCGACTAATAGAGAAAGAAAGATAAACTTGCTTATTCACTCGAATTTCTCTCATATCAGTAAGCCACTGTTGCTTATATGGTCGTGGATGCTTTTGCCATTCCAATCCCATCTTCTCCACAAGCATAGTGCTCACAACATTGGTGTAGCTACCACCATCAATGATCACACTAAAAGCTTTATCATTCAGAAGGCATCTTGTTTATAAAATATTCTCTTTGCTCAATCCCCTCTTCCTTGACTTGAGTATTAAGAACACACCTTGTAATATTCAATCTCCTTGGAATCTCCTCAGGATCATCCATATACTCTGGAACATCCTCCAATTCGGGCATATCAAGTAGAGTAGGATAGACTTCGTCCCCCTCATCATTAGAAAAGAACTCGCCACCTTTAGCAACTATCACCCTCTTGTTTGGACATTGAGATCCAATATGTCCAAGCCCTAAGCACTTGAAGCACTTGATTTGTCTTGTAGGGGTAGCAGTATTCGGCTTGTAGGACGTAGAGGAACTCGCCTTGGATGTAGTCGGGGGTGTTTTGAAATCGGCAACCCTAACCTTCTCCTCTCTTGGCATCTCTTGTTGCCTCCCTTCCCTCACAGTCCACCTTGAATTCCAATTGGATGGATAAGAAGCAGAATAAGAACTCCTGGGCACTTTTTCCTTCAATTGCTTCTCTATTTTGATGGCAGTCGCCAACATCTCCTCCATGTCTAAGCAATTTTCCAAATTAACAAGCTGAGCAACTTCCTTGTTCATTCCAGCAAGAAATCTCGCCATAGTAGTCTCCTTATCCTCATCAATGTTTGCTCGGATCATGAGCTTCTCCATCTCCTTGTAATACTTTTCAATAATCCTAGATTCTTGGCGAAATGCTTGGAGTCTCTGATGCAACTCCTTATAGTATGTTCTGGGAACAAATCTCTTCCTTAGGATCATCTTCAAATCTAGCCAACTATCAATAGGATCCTCCCCAAGTCGCAACCTGTCACCTTCAAATTTGTCTCACCAAACCAAAGTATAATCAGTAAACTCAACCACAGCTAATCGTACCTTCTTTTCCTCAAAATAATTGTGACAAGCAAAGATTAGTTCCACTTTCTTCTCCCAGTCGAGATAAACTTCAGAATCTTCCTTTCCTTAGAAAGAAGAAATTCTAAGCTTGATGCTCCTAAGATTATTATCTCCAAGATCTCTTCAGGTCATCTCTCTCACGCCTCCCGTATCTGCCATGCCCTTGGTTATCTTCATCATCTTCAACATATAACTGACCTCTTCTTGGTGGTGGTAGGTTTACTCCTCCTCCTCTCCTTAGCAGTGGAAGGAGTTGACGCACTCTTGTAGCTGCAGGGCGATTAGCTTCCTCCACATCATCAACAACAACTCTGGGCTCCTCTCTAGCTTGTTGATTGCGTGGGGGTTGATCAACAGCTGATGCTTCTTCCCTTTGCGCCACCATTGCAGTAGAAAGCTCCTGAATGGATTGCGCTTGTTGATCCATTCTAGTGCTCAGCTCCTGTGTCCTTGATGTCGTGTCAACTGTCACAAATGGTTCCTGCAAGTGCACAGGGTAGTTGTAGTACTTTATCAAGGTCGTATTCGCAGCGACTGGGTTGAGCCTATTAGTCCCTAATTAGACAAATTTGGATTGAAACAATTAATCAGAAGTGAAATTTTTGGGTGAATGCTAATTAAAACTTAAATCAAGCAAGAATAAGAAGTAATGAGTAGGAAAAGGTCATATTTGGTGAAGTCTTAGGCATCCGGGGTTCACATGCCTTGCCTTTATCCTCTAAATTGCTCAACAGAAACACGACAGGCTGAGCCTGTTTGACGCCTTGTGTTTAATGAGATGTCTTGAAGGGGCTCCCAACCTAATGTACTACCAACAGCTTTCAATCATATTGATAGTTCCTAAAGCTTCCATCTACCCCCTGTCACTAGAATAGACGCCCACTTAGGGGTGAAGTTTAGTGTTGGTGCTAGGTACCCATAGTCTCTCCCTATCTTCTTTCGAACGACTAGGGAGTGAAGGCTGACTATTGTAGGTCTACCACACTTGGCTTCTCCTTTCGGTCCTTCACCAAGTTGCTACTTGATTAAAAATAGTCTTCTCAATAGTCAATCAAGAATTAGATTAAAAATGGTGTTATCTTCTCGACTGTGCTGCAACAGGAAGAGCCTGTGTTGACCCTGTCGGCAACACAAGATCGATTATAAGATTAGTTCTTGTAGGGGCTCTCAACCTATATTGAACCCATTTGTTTTCACTCACAGGTTCCTCCTAAGGTTCTCAATCATCCTAATGCTTCTGCATCAGTCAAACCAAGGGGAATAAGACTTGGTATTGAGGCTAATTCCTTAATTAGTTCCTAACTTCTATCAAAACTAAGAACTAAGGGTTAGTTGTTGTTATTCCAGCAACTATGGTTTCTCCTTTCGGTCCTTCACCTAGCCACCTATAATCACGCATGGATTTGATCAAGACTCAGACATGGAGCGAGTTTGCAACAACCAAAACAAGAAATACAGGTTAAAAACATAAGATGAATAATTTATTGCAATAAGAATAGAAACATGCTTCACCCCTTCAACCTAAGAGGGGTTGCTTAATTCAGAATCTGAATTACAAAATTAATGGGGATAAAGGTTGGCATAAGGATTGGAACAAATCTGGAGGAAAGGGACAACACAATTTCTGCCCAGAAAAGGCTGCAGAATCGTGTTTCCCCTTGAACCCTCTGTTCCAATACTTCTGCAGAAATGGGTGTTTGATCGATGGTGTATTCGATGTCCAGTTCTTTCTTCCTTCTTATTTATAGGCGCATATCCTCTTCTTTTCTCTTCTCCCACTTGCTGGAAGGTATGGAAGTTGGGCAAGTTGAATTTCAGTTGCCCATCTTCTTTCTCGGGATAAGGTACCATGGGAGGTGTGCTGGTAGGTTGAATCCTTCAGATCTGCAAGTTTTAGAAGACTTCTGGGGAGGGTAATAGTTGTTTAAGCACAATATTCTTTGGGTGAAATGATTATTGCCTCTTTCCCATACAAAAAGTCTTCTAAAACGTTTAGGTTATGATTGCAGAGTTGAAAGTTCTACAAGTGGCGAAGCTCTACAAGTGGCTGAGTTGTATATTCATTCTTTGTTTTTCTGGTCGTCTGCAGATTCCACAGGCTTTGCCTGTGGTGAGCCTGTGGTGGGCCTATGTGCAATCCTTCTTGATTCTTCCATGCAATCGATTTTAGCTTCCCTTGCGATTGGTGTGGTGGTATGGAGGCTTCGAGTATCAGGGCACGGGTAGTGAAATCCAGTGGATAACTTGTGATTGGAGAGGGATTCGTGGCCTTTTACTGATTCTGCAATGAACAACAGGCTCGATACAGGCTCAGGCTGTGGCAGAGGCTGTTTCTTCGAAATCTCCAGTAAAATCTCCAAAATTCTTCAAATTGCACCTGGAATCACTAATCATACAGTAAGGAATGGAATTTAAGGGAATATGATGAAATAATGCAAAGCAAGGCATATAATCATGATGAATTGAGAGTAAATATACCTAAAATCATGCCTAAAACTAGAACTGGCAAAACAGGTTTTGACACAACAACACGACACGAACCCGACAAGAAATTAGCATGTATAGATCAGAGGTTTTCAACTCGTTTTAATTAAATGGGTTGACCCGACATGACACAAAAATTAGTAGGCCAGGTCGCAGGTTGACCCTCCAACCCGATGGGTACCTATTTATGACCCGATTATATTTACGATCTATATATTTTACTGATTTAATACATGTCTTATTTACTATTTGAGGGCAAAATTACTAAAACTATCCAAAACTATTGCTATGATTTAAAAATAATATTATATTATGATTCTACAATATATAATTATATTTAATATCTATTTATATACCTATTTGTTTGAAAAATGTGCAAAATAGATAAACTCCAAACAAATTTGTAGACTTCCTAGAATTAACAGGTAACCCGCGAGTCAACCCTAACCCGACACGATTATAAACGGGTTGACACAACATGACACGACACGATTATTAAACAGGTCAGGTACGGGTTGAGAAAATGAAACCTGTTTACCTGTTCAACCCAACACGAACCCGACCCGTCAACACGAATTGGCAGGTCTACCTAAAACTATACATATTTCATGTGCATCAAAATACCCCAAACTGAAGATTTTGCTTGTCCTCAAGCAAACCGAAAAGGGAAACGAGGGCAACATTTTGAAAGGAAGTAAAGGCAATTCCAATGCATCAAATTTTTACTAGGTTTCTCCCTTGTGTTTTCCCAATTCAGGCATCCTCTTATTCTCCTTGAAAACTGCATTCGTTTCCAACCAAATTCCTTGTCAGTAGTTTTTGTCATAGAAATTACAGGAATAATTCTACAACTAGCGTCCATTTCTTCTGCCATCTGAAGGATTCAGTTAAAGATCGAAAAGTGAAAAGCAATACCTCATATGTAGGCCCATTACCTCTTATCTCCACTAATATGCATAAGTCATCAAGCTAGGATCACTAGGACTTTTTCTGTGTTGTATTGAGGCTGGGTGAGGGTTGGCAAAGGAGGGTGGATGGATTGCGCAAGGGACAATGACTTGTGATTTCGATTCTTTTTGTTCTTGTTTATGAACAGCCTTAGACTGTGCAGAGGCTATTTGACCTTGTTTTTTCTGCGGTCTCATACTATTCAGTAACTGTGTCCCAATACTCCAGCCATTCTTGATGTAACCATTGACTCCAACAGGTGGATTGGATTTGTGTTCTTGGGTAGAGTATGACTTTCCAGATGTTGCCCTTGTCCTTCCTCCCTTTCTTTATTTTGTTTTCTTTTTTTTTTTCTTCTTCCCATATATTTCTTTTTTTTCTTTTTTCAAGAGAAGAGGGAGTACATGCATCTAGGGGTGTTCTAATTTTTTTCTTTTTGTACTGGCAGAGTATGAGCAATCTCATTTCTATTCTTGATCAAACCTTGCTCACAGGCTTATTCACAGGGTGAGGTTGTTTGAAGGAATTTGTGCCCTTAGACACTGATGGCCCCTGCTCTGGCTGCAAATGGTAGAGCTGGGATGTGCGGGCTGAATGAATGAAATAGGGCGATCATAATCGGCTCAAATGGGGTCGCAAGGGTTGATGAGTGAGGTGTGGATTTGTGTGGTCTGTAGGTATGCCAAGGATGGCCTAGATCCTTTCCTTGCTTGAAGATTCTACTTTAAATTTTGCCTTGACAAAGGTAAGGGCCTGTTCTAAGGTAGACAGGCTGAGCCTGTTTCATTTAAAAATTTTTTTTAACAGGATCCATCTCATCTGACAGAATTCATGGAATGCAGTTGCTTGATTATTCCTGTTCTGCTCATTTTGAGAAAATAAGACAAGTTATGAGAATATAATCTAAGCAGAGTTAAATGAAAAAAGAGAAGGTGCATAAATTTAAGGACAGGCTCACATTGGGAAAAACATAATGAAAATAGATGAAAATTGGAATTGCATAGAATGAACATCAGAATTTACACAAAGTCATAAAATGGCAAAATTGCACCCTAAAATGTCCCAAACTGAAAATCTGCAGTGTCCTCACTGCAAAGACAAAACAAAAACAGGATGTAATGCCACAACAAAGATACACAAAGAAAAGAAACACACAACCGATTATCAAAAGACAAAAGTGCTAGTCTAAGATACATGAACACAAAAATACCCCAAACTAAAAGTCAAGCTATGTGGCGTGGGGGTTTAGTTATCCTAGACTAGGTTATCAAGTGCTGCAGTAAGGGGAAGTTAGTTCCTGGGCCATTTTCGTGCTGATGGAGGTTCGACAGCCTATGGTGCCCTTGTTAGTGCCCACGCCAAGTTTAGAAGGTTGGTGAGGGTTTCATTGAGCTGTAGGTGCTGGGTTGTGTACTGGTTATGGAACTCGTGCATGACTCGGGCCTGTGTCTCTATTGTCCTCCTTAATTCGGTAATACCCCGAGTGATGCTCGTGCGCATTTCCCCCATTGAATTTGTCATGCGTATTTCTTGGGTAGAAATGCTTTCCTGGAGGCGCTGTTAGCGTCCTTCTTGAGCAGTGAGTGCCTCTTGCAGGCAGTTTTTATTTTGAAGGATAGGAATGATCTGCTAACCAATCCAGTCCTACTTCTGCTCAAGAATATCCAGCAACTGATCTCGGGTGACAGGCTGGGCCTGTCCGTGGGGCTGCTGGAGGAGCCTGTACTTGAGTCTGTGCCTGGGCCTGTGCCTCGTGCTGTGCTACCGCTTCAGCCTGTTCCTCAGGTTGTGCCCTTGCTTCCTCAGCATTAATTGCCTCAGCCTGTTCCTCAGACTGTGGTGGGGGAAGATTGAGGCGGCTAAGAATGGTGCTATCCACCCAAATTGTGCCTTCGACCTCCTAGAATTGGTTAAGCGGGAGTCCAAAATGGCGAGCCAAGGCTGTGATGATGCCTGCCTCAGGAAGATAGGTTGCTTGTCTCTGTTTGTAGAACCGGCGAAGAATGAAACAGCCTGTGTTGAGGGGCTGGCGGTGCACCATGCACCAAAGTACGAAGAGCTCCTCTGTTTGCACCGTCAGGCGGCTCCTGTTCCGGTCATAGATGTTGTGGGAGAGGAAGTGTTGTATGACCCGGAGGCTGAGACTGTGGAAAGACGTGGTGTTTCTGGAGGTGGAATTGTATCCTGGCGTGTTTGAGATTTCCCTCTAGAATGTCTCAGCGTCAAAGTTTCCAGGCCGCTCCTGGTACCCAATATTGCTGAGGAAGATGATGGCATTGAACAAAACGACTGTGAGAACCCGGTTCTCGTTCCCTAACCTGAATCGAACGATGCCATCCTGGCGACTTGTGGGTAGCTGGTAGGAGAGGGAAGAGTAAAACTCTTAGGTGAGATCCTCATAGGTGTGCTCTCCTAATGTGATGAAATTCAACCACCCTACTGGTTGAAGCAATCACCAGATGCTGTTCTGCAGGCCGAGGTGCCACAGGGCATTCATATCTAGCCATGTGCTTACAAGCACAATTTGAGACTGTGCTCGTGTCCAGGCCCTTTTATGGTCGGCACTAACACCGCGAAAGACGAATCACTGAATGGGGACTTCTTACTCGGTCTGTTCTTTATCTTGTTGTCATGCCGTTTCTTCTTCCCTTTCCTCTCCCTGTTCCTTCCTTTCTTCTTCTATGCTAGGGGCGGTGTGCTGGGGTCTTTGGGGCGATTCTGGTTGCGTTTGGATCGGCCCTCGGTAGGTGTTGTTTGGGAGGTGGGGGTTGGTTGACTGGTTGTGGCGCCGATTTTGTATGTGGAGGTGGCGGAGCGGGTGCGAGGGCGTTTGGTGGGTCGGGTTGGGGTGGTGGGTCGGCTAGGGGTGGGTCTGAGGTTGGCAGTAGAGGATTCTGGGGGTGGTTCTATCGTCATGTCTATGATTTCTGATTCAGGGACAGCGGTGCGCTTTTTGGGGCGCTTCTCAGGTGTAGGGGTGGTGGTTTCAAGTTCGGGAAGGGGGTCTAGGTTGAGGTCTATGTCGCCGCCGGTGCTTGTGAGTTGGGTGTTAGGGCGGCGGGTGTATTGAGTGAGTGGGTTGTTGGGTGTTATGGTGGGTGAAGGGGAGGAGGTGTCGGGTGCGGTGGTTGTTGTTTGTGTGGGTGGTGCAGGTAAGGCAAGGAGGGATGGTGATTGGATTTCTGGTGGAGGGTAAAGGCGAGCGAACTCGCTGATGAGGAAATGTAGGGGAGGGAGGTCTGGGTGTAATTGGAGTGTGGGGGTATCGGGGAAGGGTTGCAGTGACGGTGGATTGGTGGGTAGGTGCCTTTGGATGGATTAGAAGAGGGGTCGGGTGATGGTGTAGGTGGTTGGTTGATTTGTGTTAGGGTTTGGTAGGTTGGAAGAGGAAGGGGGTGATGTGGGTGGGGTGTTTTTGTTACTGCAGGTCTTGATTGTAAAGGGAGGAATTTTTGCCTTTTTTAGGGTTTGCAGCAGGAGGGCGAGAGGAAGAAGATGAAGTAAAAAAGGTAAGGGTGGTGGTTGTCTTTTAAAGACAATGAAAAGGTGTGAGAAACGGTGAAGAGGTGGGAAAGTGAAAAGGGATGTCTGCTGGTAATAATTGTTGCCGTCCAATTCATTTATGTGTGTGCCCTATTGTTAGAGTATTGGGGTGTGTCTATTCGCATGAGTGACACGTGAAAAGGGAGTTTAATTATTCTGAGCGATTATAATGACTTGTAGGACAAAACCTCTCCTGTTCTCTTTTTTTGCTGGGCGCAGAAATTGAAACAGGCTAAGCCTGTTTCTCCTCTTGGTGCCACAGGCTGTTCATTTGATAGAGGGTGTGTATGCAAGGGAAGGTTTGTGTTCCATATCCAGCGAGACCCTAATTCTAGCGTTACCATTCGAGGCTCCCTATCATAAAATATTCCCTAAGTGCAAGAAATTGTCTAAATGAGCTGTTATATTAAGGGAAAATTCGACACAGGCTCAGTCTGTGGTGAGGTTGTGTAGGCATTAGAACACTCTTTTTGCAAAAAATTATTGAAGCTAGCAATTAGAAAGTGTGTAGATGAACTTTCCTGAAGAATTTCTGACTTGATGATTCCTTCCACTGTTGAATTGCAACACCTCCTAAAACAAAAGAAAACACACAAAGGAAAAAAAATTAACAAACTAAAATAAAATAAAAGAAAACTTGAAAATTACCACACTTGGTTTTCCCAAGTGATTGCTTCTTTAACGTCTTTTAGCTGGACACTTCCCCATTATACTGATTGGGAGGTGGATCATGGAGCAGCTGAGTCCCTGATACCCATTGGTCCTTGTGTAAGACAACTTCAGCCTGTGTCCATTGACCTTGAATTGGCGTGTCTGTTCATTATAAATTTCAACTGCTCTATGGGGGTAACAGTGTGACACTATGAAGGGTCCAGACCATCTTGATCGAAGCTTTCCAGGGAATAGCTTTAGGCGAGAATTGTAAAGAAGAACTTGGTCCCCTTCCTTAAACTTTTTGGGCTGAATTCTGCTGTCATGCCACTTCCTTTTCCTCTCCTTGTATAGTTTGGCATTTTCATATGCTTCCAACCTCAGCTCGTCCAATTCATTTAGCTGCAACAGCCTCTGCTATCCCACAGCCTATGTATCAAAATTTAGAGCCTTAATAGCCCAATATGCTATGTGTTCAAGCTCCATAGGTAGGTGGCAAGCCTTCCCAAAGACAAGGCGGTATAGACTGGTGCCAATGGGGGCCTTTTAGGCTGTGCGGTATGCCCAAAGAGCATCATCAAGCTTTATTGCCAATCCTTGCGTAATGGTCCCACGGTCTTCTCCAAAATCTGCTTGATCTCTCTATTTGTCACCTTGACTTGGCCACTTGTTTGAGGATGGTAGGGAGTGGCCACCTTGTGTCAGATTCCATATTTCCTTAGAAGTGCTTCGAACTGTCTGTTGCAAAAATGGGTACCTCCATCACTAATTATGGCTCTCAGGGTGCCAAATCGAGTGAAGATATTTTTCTTAAGGAACCGTGTCACTACCCTGGCATAATTAGTTGGGGAGGCAATGGCCTCAACCCATTTGGAAACATAATCAATAGCTACCAAGATGTAGTTGTTCCCATATAAACTTGGGAATGGTCCCATGAAATCAATCCCCCAAACATCAAACAGGTTCACTTCTAGTATGCCCTGTAGTGCATTTCTTGCCTTCTCGAGATGTTCCCTGTGCGTTGGCAATCTTTGCAAGCTACCACCCAATTGCGTGCATCCTTAAACAAGGTAGGCCAATATAGGCTTGCTTGTAAGACCTTGGATGCCGTTCTGGTTGCACCATGGTGTCCTCCATACTGTGCATTGTGGAAACTGTGTAGGACCTATGCTACTTCTTTTTCAGGAATGCATCTTCTGATCATCCCATCTCCACACCTTCTAGATAGCAAAGGTTCATCCCAGAGGTAGTTCTTTATATTAGAGAAGAACTTCTTCCTTTGAGAATAACTCAGGTCAGGTGGGACAGCTTTACAGGCTAAGAAGTTGACAATTTCTGCATTCCACGGCATGAGCCTGTGGGTGACGTTGTGAATGGTTGTGATTAGGCTGTCATCTGGGAGATGATCATCAATGGGCATGTTCTCCTTTGGCATGTGCTCTGGGGCAGTCTAGACAAATGATCAGCTACCACATTCTCTATACCCTTCTTGTCCCGAATCTCCAAGTCAAATTCCTGAAGTTGAAGGATCCACCTTAGAAGTCTTGGCTTGGTTTTCTTCTTTGTCAATAGGTAATTCAGGGCTGAATGGTCAGTGTGTATGATGACCTTGAAGCCCAGTAGGTATACTCGAAACTTTCCTATGGCAAAGACCACTGCCAAGAATTCCTTTTCGGCTGTGGCATAGTTGATTTGTGCATCATCTAGAGTTCTGCTGGCATAATAGATTGCAAGAAGCTTGTTGTCTTTCCTCTGCCCTAGCACAACCCCTACAACATGGTCACTGGCATTACACATGATCTCAAAGGGCTGACTCCAATTTGGGGGCTAAATGATTGAGGCTGTGGTCAATGCGGTTTTGATCCTCTGAAAAGAATTTAAACAAGATTCATCAAATATAAATTCGGCAACCTTACTAAGGGGATTCGTCAAAGATTTTGCAATCTTTGAGAAATCCTTAGTAATGCGCCTGTAGAAACCTGCAAGGCCAAGAAAAGCTCGAATTTCCTTAATAGAATTTGGTGGTGAAAATTTTTCAATGATATCAATTTTAGCTTGGTCCACCTCAATACCATGCCCTGAGATCTTATGCCCAAGGACAATACCTTCTATTACCATGAAATGGCATTTTTCCCAATTGAGCACAAGGTTAACAGCCTCACATCGTGCTAGCACTGTTTCAAGGTTAGCCAAGGAAATATCAAAAGATGTGCCATAAATAGAGAAATCATCCATGAATACCTCCATTATATGCTCGATCAGGTCATGAAATATGGCCATCATGCAACGTTGAAAAGTGGCAGGGGCATTGCACCAACCAAATGGCATGCGCCTATATGCAAATATTCCATAAGGGCATGTAAATGTGGTTTTTTCCTGATCACTTGGGTGGATTGGAATCTGGAAGAATCCAGAATATCCATCCATGTAGCAAAAATGTGTATGCTTGGCAAGACTTTCTAATATTTGGTCAATGAATGGTAAAGGAAAACGGTCTTTCCTCGTGGCCTTGTTGAGCTTCCTATAATCTATGCACATTCTCCAACCTGTGACAGTCCTAGTTGGTATGCATTCCTTTTTTTCATTTTTTACTACTGTCATTTCTTCCTTTTTAGGAACTACATGCATTGTACTAACCCAAGGACTATCTGAAATTGGATATATTATTCCAGTGTCTAGCAGTTTCAAGATTTCCTTTTTAACCACCTCTTTTATATTTTCATTTAATCTTCTATATGGTTCAATTATAGGTTTGCTACCTTCTTCTAAAAGGATGCGATGCATGCACAGATTAGGACTGATACCTGTCAGGTCATCAATGGTATGCCCTATCGCCTTTCGGTGCTTATTTATAACAGTGCGCACCATTTCCTCTTCCTCTTGAGGTCAGCTGCAATGATAATAGGAAATAAGGAAGTTTCAGGGTCTAAGTAGATATACCTGAGCTTGGGTGGTAGAGGTTTAATTTTCACCTTGGTGCCTCTTTTGCAAGTTCTAGTTTATGAACAAATTCTGCAGCAGGTTTTGTAACAAAATCTGAAATAGTCTCTGAAACAGGCTCAGAAACAGGCTCAGCCTGTTGTTCTGCAGCGTGGGCCTGTGCTTCGAATTCTGGCATTGTCTGCCAGAAATTTTGCTACCTCCTGCAAGGATGTCTCGTCCCCCTCAATGATTCCATTGACTAGGCATCCCAGCAACTCATCCTCATGTGTCTCCATGAGTTGGGATGCCTTGACTAGCACATCAACGGGGTCTGGCACAGCATCAACCATGTAGCACTGTCCTGCTCTAAATTCATTTCTTTATGCTTTTTGGACATTGAACTCCACAGTTTCTTCTCCAAGCCGCAGTGTCAATGTTCCAGTAGTGCAATCGATCATGGCTCCAGCTGTGGCTAAGAATGGACGCCTCAAGATGATGGGTGTCTTCTCATCCTCCGTCATGTTCATCACCATGAAGTCTACAGGGATGTAGAAATTGCCAACCTTGACTGGCACATCTTCCAACACTCCCACAGGATAGACAAGGGAGCGGTCAGCAAGCTGAATGGTCATCCTTGTGGGCTTGATGTCTCCAAGGTTCATGTTCTGAGTGATGGAGAATGGTAACAGGCTGATACTGTGTGAAACCCAAATTTAGCCATCTATTTGTTCCATTGCTTGTTACTGTGTTTTAGAGCCCAAGGTTAATTTTATTGACGTTTGGTCTTTAATAAAAACAAAATCAACACAATAATTCATCATCGAATCAAATAACAGAAAAACCGAATAAAGGAGAAGGTGTAGTCGATTTCTGCAGAAAGACTGGTGTCGACCTCTTCAGCTCCTTGATCTCGAATTTGTGCTTCTGAAACTGATGATTCTATGTCTTTGGATCTTCAATATCTTGCTGGAAATTTGAGGAGAATAACTTTGAGCCTAGATACAAGAATCGGCACCACCTAGAGGATCAAAAAGAGAAGAAACCCTAATCCTACTAGTGTGTGTGACCTAAACCCTAAACAATTTGGCAGAGCTTCGCCCTCTGAACTCGGCCTCCCCAATATGACTCCCCAAGGGTTCAATTATAGTGGTTTTCGTCCTGGAGGTAGTCCAAGGGTCTCCTTCTTTGAATGGTAACTGAATTCCTGACTTGCACTACAAGTTGCACTTTTGCCTGTTTTCTGACCCAAAAATTTCACGGCACTTATCGACTAGAAGAAGTCCGAACTGGGTGTTGGGCTCTTCTACAAAGTTCTAGATAATTCTCTCAGCTTTCTTTTCATAAAAATAACTCCTCAATTTAACTTTTGTAGCTCAAGATATCGCTGAAAAACTGGGCCTGGGTTGGTGCAGAATTCCATGTTTGTCTGGGCCAAAATTGACTGAGTTCTCCTCCCACTAGAAATGTCCAAAAATTATGAAATTTAATCCATAGAAAGATCTGGAAGTCTAGTTTTGTCTTCAATTGGTTTCACTTAATTTCAATGCCTAGATCTCAAAAAATCTTCAAAATAGTCAGCTGTGCTCACTGTAGAAAGTTTCCTAAATGGGGCCTGGTTTCCAAACTTGGCTAAAAAGCATCTATTCTTCAAATAAAATCGATTTTCACCTGTAAAAACACTTAATAAGCAATATTGAAGTACTAGTTGACACAATGCATGAAAAAACACAGTAATAAAAAGATTATACACATAATTGACCAAGAATACATAGTAAAAGCCATTCAAAATCATCATAAAAACATTAACATTTAGATGTTATCAAATCTCCTGAAACTTAAATTTTGCTTGTCCTTAAGCAAATAAAGCAAAATAAACCAAATGAGGGTTTTGAAACTCTCCACCAAATCACACAATAAAAAAGAATTCATATCAGGACTTCCAAGATAATCACCAAGAGCTTATGAAAAATCATTAAGAACAAATGCCAAGAAAGAAAGAAAATCTCATGAAAAAGCATCCATGCAATAGTCAGACTCACCCGTACAAGCTTTCACACAAATCACTTAGCAAAAACCAACTACCCATATGCGTGCAAGAATGAATTGACGTCATGAAAATTTGAAAACAAAGTCCCATAAGCAAATTCCAGAACTTAACTCCACTATTATGAATAAACACTCTCAAAAAGATCAGTAGGACTTTACAAAGGGTTGTAATGGGGTCTTGGGTAAAGGTTGATCAAAGAAAAGGTGTATATAGGAAAATCAAAGTTCAAAAATTCACTTAAAAAAAGATTGCAATATGCATTATCAGGAAATTGAAAAGAATTCTCAAAGTGCAAGTCTTGAAATAACATCCATCATGTGATCATCAAAAGAAAATTCAACTTGTTTCAGGAACACTGATTGCGCAATTTCTATCTCTTTTTGGATTTTTTTCTGAAATATTTTTTTTTCTATTTTTGAATCGACTTTGTCGATTTTCTTTTTTTTTTTTTTTTCTGCGCTTGACATTCCATAACATACTTGAAACAATTGAAAGTGCAAACATCTTCAATGCATAGATCTTCTTGGATGTGAAAAGATACGGTACAATTGCACTTATCATAGAAAGAATCTTGATAAAAACATAGAACAAAAATCTCTTAAGGAACTTTGAAAAATCGGGTATGGATAATGAAAGAAAAGAATGGTAGCTATAAGGCTTCAAAGGGTTAAAGGTGGGTAAATGTGGGTAAAGAAAGAAAAATTAGCTATCATGATTTAGGCTCAAAGGGGTTAAACAAGGGATAATGATAAAGGATAGGCTTTTTATTGGCTTGTTGGTTTAAACAAAGAATGCCATTATCATCTCTTTCATTGAGCTTCTATGAGAAAAATTTGCTTTGAAAATTCTGAAAACTTCTTCTAGGACATATATGTTGACGTCAAAAATTTTGAAAAATAATGCATAGGGTGTCGAAAAATGCTAGGCATAGAATGCTAGAACATGCATGAATTCATCTTAACTAAGCATGAACACAAGATCAATCAAAAATCAAACTTCTTGCATCTAAAAGAAAAAGAATTCAAAAACCCAAAGTAACTCTCTTGGTTATCCATCAACAAAAATCATCTTGATCATAGAATGGTGGGTTTGAAAACTATTTGAAAAACAAAGAAAAATCTTTTTGGTTTTATCGAAAATTTTTATTTTTTCGATTTTTTTGAAAATTTTATTTGAAAAACAATTTGGAAAAAAATTTTGAAGAATAAAGTTGAAAACGATTTTGAAAACAACTTTTGAAAAAGCAATGGCTTTACTAAGTAATCTGGAATCAAAAATATGCATACTCAATATATTAAAGTCAAAAACAAACTCTTTATTGACACTAAACAAAAACAAACAAACAAATTGCAAAGAAATTTGTTCCCCCTCCTCAAACTTAAATCGGACAATGTCCTCATTGGCCAAGAAAGAAAAAAAAACAAAGGATAAAAAATATGCACAAAGGAGAGGCACTCTCCTCAAACTTAGATTCAAACATGTATAGCACATAAGAAAAGATAATCCAAGTTAGAGAGAAAGTAAACTAAGGCTAAAAAGAGCGGGAGACTAAAAGCAAAATCAAGAAAAACCTAAAGGGAGCTAGGGTGTGAAGTCGGCACTAAAGGCAGTGGAATTGGTGGTGTTGGTGCCGAATTCTAATCCTATGAGTGCTAGGAATCCTATGTCACCAAGGATTAGAAAATCCCTAACCTAACAAATAAAAACTAAATTCTAATCCTAATAACTAAAGGAATACTAACCTATATGTATTTTTGGTGGGTGTAGGACTAACTAAAAAAATTGCAAAGGGGTTACTAAAAAAAAAAATTGGAGTCGGCGCATGGGCTTCCTATGCTCTCGGGTTGGTGCTGCTGCTGGCGTGCCTTCGGTGCAGATGGGCTCGCCTTGATGCTTGTCCTCCTTGTGCGCCACGGTGCACTAATCTGTATGTCCTAACCCAAATTTTTTTTCGTTTTTTTTTGTGTTTTTCTGAATTTTGTTTTGGTGATTTTCTATTTGTTTTATTTTTATATTTTTAATGAATTATGAAAAAGTAAAAAATCCTAGGGTGCTAGAAAAATTAAGAAAATCCTAAAAACTAATCCTAAAAATTGTCTCCTCTAATTGAGCCTAGTTTCTTATGAGCTTGCCATCGGAACCTAAGGGTAAGTGCTAAATGCATGAATGCATCAAAACAAATAAAATCCAACAAAGCACTCAAGCAAATCATCACACAAATTACGCAGAAAAGTAAAAGTTTGAGTTTAAGAAAAGCTTCTCTGGTCAATTTGATGAAGAATTCGTCTTGACCCTTCCAATGTGGTTGATCTCTCTTCGAAAGATTCCTTCTTCTTGCATTTTGCATAGACTCAAAAACAAAAACAAAAATTAATAAAAATAAAAAACTCAAAACACTAAAACTACCTTAAATTGTGGGTTGCCTCCCACACTGTGCTTCTTTATTGTCATCTTAGCTGGACCGGTTCGGAGGTTGGGTATGGTGGATTATGGAGCTTCTCAGTGAATCGCCTTGCTTGAAAATCGCCATCATAGAAAATCTTGAGTCTTTGGCCATTCACTTTGAAAGTTCCATCTCTTTCATTGTATATCTCCACATCTCCATTTGGAAGTAGGTTTGACACCTTGAATGGTCCCGTCCAAGGAGAATTGAGCTTTCCCTTCCAATGGAATCGTAAAGGAGCACCTTGTCACCTTGCTTAAACCTTCGTTTCTTAAAACTTTCCACCGATATCAACGGCTTTGTAGAAACTTGACAAGAGCTTGTTTGTTGCGCTACTACCACAATATCCACATCCTTTTCTAAAGAAGTGTCATGCTTGGTTGAAGTAGAGGATATTGGCGCAGCTTGCTTCTGCATTCTTTCTTCATGCAACTTCAAGTTTCGATCATTCACCTTAAAAGTTCCTTTTTCTTTGTCCCAAACTTCTACAGCTCCATGAGTTAGGATTTTTGATACCTTGAAGGGTCTAGACCACACGTCAAATTTAGCACTAACATGCATCACCAAATCACCTTCCACGAACTCTTGCTTCTTGACAATCTTTGCGTGCTCATCCCCTTTTCCTTTCAATGGACAAAGTAACTTTGGTGTGACATCCGATGGTCGAATGATTTCATCAACTCGAAAGAAATTACTTGCTGCATCTTTGTTCACTTCTTTGACAGCATTATCAATGGCATCCACTTGAAAACAACTTTCTTCCTCGAGAGGTCCTCTTATTACTCGGAAGACATCAAACTCGACTTGTCATTCCCTATCTGGAGAGTAACCTTTCCATCACGAACATCAATTTGAGCTCCAGCAGTAGCTAAGAATGGTCCTCCAAGAATAATCGGCATCTAGGAATCAATCTCCATGTCGAGCACCACAAAATCCACTAGCACAAAAATTTTCCAACCTGGATTGGAATGTCCTCCAATATCCCTATTGGGTGTTTGATTGATCGGTCGGCCAGTTAAAGATAGATATTCGTCGGCTTCAGTTCTCCAATATCCAGCATCTCCACAATCCGCTTGGGAATAAGACTAACAGTGGCTCCCAAATCACATAATGCTCTTTCAATGCACATAGAACCAATGTGGCAAGGGATAGAAAAGCTTCCAGGATCCTTCAATTTCTGGGGCAACTTATTTTGTAAGATTGCACTGCATTTCTCTGTATGCGCCATCGTTTCATAATCTTCTAGCTTCCTTTCCCTGGTAAGCATATCCTTAAGAAATTTATCTTAAGTAGGAATTTGAGAAATAGCTTCAGTAAATGGAACGTGAATGTGTAATTTCTGCAAATGTTTAAGAAATCTCCCGAATTTTTCGTCTTGTTTGCTCTGCTGAAGTTGTTGAGGGAATGGAACTGGTGGTTCATAAGCTTTGACTTAGGCCATAACTCCTTCGGTTGCTGTCTTTTCTGCTTCGCTAGCTTCCACTTGGGAATCCACTCCTCTTGCTCTTGCTTCTTCTCCTTTGCTTCCTTGTCGATTGATTGCACTTCTGCTTCAGGTTCCTCCTCCTCTTCTTGCTTAGAGGTGGTTTCGGCATCCTCTTTAGGTTGGTGGACATCCTCCAATTGCTTGTCGCTTCTAAGCATCACAGCTTTCACATGTTCGCTTGGATTAATTATAGGCTGCCCTGGTAAGTTTCCTGGGACATTCTTGATCGCCTCAGCTTGCTGCATGATTTTCGTCTCAAGCATCTTCGAGTGAGTCTTCAATTCCATCAACTCGTTTGTGAATCCTTGCATCATCTTCATTTGTGTGTGTCGAGTTTCCATCAATTAACGTTGACTCTCCATTTGTTGATGCTGGGATTCCATCAAAGATTGCATCATCACATGAAGATCAGGTTGTTATGGAGCATGAGTGTTCAACTGTCGTGGTGCTAATCCTTGAAGATTCCCTTGCTGAATGCAATTTCGCCCCTTCCATGTTGGATGACTCGTCCACTCTGGATTGTATGTGTTGGAATAAGGCTTTGCTTGCTGCCGTTGGCTCATGAGGTTCAGTTACTCAATCGGAAGTGTATCACTAGTAGGGCAACTTGCACTCAGATGTCCTCTTCCTCCACAATTGTCGCAAGTCAGAGATGGCATTATTGCTGCTAATTACTTAGTAAGAGCATCAAACTTGGCATTCAGCATGGTGGTTTCTGTGTCCCAAACTCCAGCTACTTCCTTTCGATTAGGTCGTGAAGAAGCTTGGAAATTGTTGCTTGCCATAGTTTCGATCCTTTGGTATGCCTCTTCTGGTGATTGTGACATAAACGCTCCTCCGAAGGCTGCATTCAAACTCATACGCAATGATTCAGTTAAACCATTAAAGAATGATTGGACTACTAACGAGTCGGCTAAACCATGTTGTGGGCATCCTTGCAAAAGTTCCTTGAAACACTCTCATGCCTCACAAGAAGTAATCATGCTTCGAATTCGTGCTGCTTTATCAAGTGGATAATACTTGCTTAGGAATGCCTTAGATAATTCGTCCCATGTCTTGTAGGTTGGATGTGCACTCAATTGGAGCCACTTCTTTGCCTTGTCGCGTGATGAGAATAGAAATAAACGAAGGCGAATAGCATCTTCAGTTGCACCATCAATCATGATTAAATCGCATATCTCCAAGAATCTTTGTAGATGTTGATTCGGATCTTCACTGTCTAAGCCTCCAAATTGATCATGTTGCACCATCTTAACAAGTGCTGGCTTGAGTTCGAAGTCGTTGGCTGCGTTCTCCGGTTTTGCAACACTTGATTGCGCGGCATCCAAGCTCGGCATTGCGTAGTCACGCAATGTCTTCCTCTGTCCTTCTGCCTTGCTTGATGTTTCTGCAAAATTCGTACTTCTTTTCCTCTCTTATGTCGGTGTCCTCCTAGATCAATCTCAACAATGCTGTCACCACGTCAAGCTTTGCTCGTAAAATCGGCAACACATGCAGAAAAGAAAGAAAAAAATAAAATCGAATTTAAAAGAAAAAGAAAAGGCAGAAAAATAAAACTTAAAGTAATCTGGTTGTTTTCTCAATAATATTAACACCGCTCCCCGGCAACGGCGCCAAAATACTTGATAGCGTTTTTAACCCACAGTAAACACTACGATTAACCTACAAGCGCACAGTGTCTGTTATAGCAATCAAGGTCGATCCCACAGAGAACAGTTTAAGTACTACGTCAATAACAACTTGTGATTATCTAGGCAAATCAATTATTGATGAGAGTTGGTAGCTAAAATCGAAATTAAAAGAGTAATAAAAATAAAAAGTAAAATCGGCAAAGGGTAATAGATGTCGAGTAAAGCAATAATAAAAACAACCTAGGAGTTCGGGGTTCACGCAATCACTACTTATGCAAATAATATATCTGGTTATGATCTTGGATGTCTATTGATTATTGTAGGCTAATTGTCTTAAAGTATTAACTCTCAACTCTCGCATGTTGAATTAATTATTCAGTCCATAACTACCTAGTTCTCACTAGCATAGTTTGTAACTAAATTCATTAGGCATAGACAATTTATCAATCTTAAGAATAACTACCAGCTTTCGCATCTCTAGTCTTCTAATCAATCTATGATATTCATATCTAAAACCTAATCAATAACTCAGCTCTCGCATGTCGCCATCAACAAAGATTCAGATCTAAATTAATGTAAACTTGGTAATCAAGCAAGCAACAAACAAACACATAGATCAAACAAACACAACAGATTCCAAGAACAAAATTATAAAAGCATAAGAGTAATTGGCTACATCCCCAGTCCTAGATTAAGAGATTAGTTCCACATAAAAATAATAAAAACAAAATCAACGCAAGAATTCATCAAGGAATCAAATAACAGAAAAACCGAATAAAGGAGAAGGTGTAGTCGATTTCTGCAGAAAGACTGGTGTTGACTTCTGCAGCTCCTTGATCTCGAATTTGTGCTTCTGAAACTGAAGATTCTGTGTCTTTGGATCTTAAATATCTTGCTGGAAAGTTGAGGGGAATAACTTTGAGCCTTGATACAGGAATCGGCACCACCTAGAGGATCAAAAAGAGAAGAAACCCTAATCCTACTAGTGTGTGTGACCTAAACCCTAAACAATTTGGCAGAGCTTCGCCCTCTGAACTCGGCCTCCTCAATATGATGCCCCAAGGGGTCTATTTATAGTGGTTTTAGTCCTGGAGGTCGTCCAAGGGTCTCCTTTTATGAATGGTAATTGAATTCCTTGACTTGCACTCCAAGTTGGACTTTTGCCTGTTTTCTAACCTGAATATTGCATGGCACTTATTGACTAGATGACGTCTGAACTGGGTGTTGGACTCTTCTACAAAGTTCTAGATAATTCTCTCAGATTTCTTTTAATAAAAAAAAAACCTCAATTGAAGTTCTGTAGCTCAAGATATCACTGAAACACTGTGCCTGGGTCGGTGCAGAAATCCATGTTTGTCTGTGCCAAAATCAACTAAGTGCTCCTCCCATTAGACATGTCCAAAAATTATGAAATTTAATCCATAGAAAGCTCTGTAAGTCTAGTTTTGTCTCCAATTGGTCTCACTTAATTTCAATTCTTAGAGCTCCCGAAAGCTTCAAAATAGTCGGCTGTGCTCACTGCAGAAAGTTTCCTGAATTGGGCCTGGTTTCCAAACTTGGCTAAAAAGCATCCATTCTTCAAATAAAATCAATTTTCACCTGTAAAAACACTTAATCAGCAATATTGAAGTACTAGTTGACAAAAACACACAGTAATATAAAGATTATACACATAATTGACCAAGAATACATAGTAAAAGCCATTCAAAACCATCATAAAAACATTAACATTTAGATGTTATCAATCCTTGTGTCACATGTGAGTAGGCTGAACCTCCCATAGCAGCAGTTCTTTGGCCCCCAACCAGCTGCATACCCTTGCATGTAGTCGAACGAAACCCTAGGGGTACTTGCCTTATGTGGAAACATGTTGTATGCTTATGCTTGCTTTTCGTGGATCCAAATTAATTGCGCACTCATATTTTCCTTATCAAAACAAAACCCTAGTCGAGTCTTTTTTTTTTTCAAATTCTTCTTCAAAATTATTTTTCTTCTAGGGAGCTGATTTATATATTTTTTTCTTAAAATTAATTGTTTTAATAAAAAAATCAAAAAAAAATTGGAAATTCAAAAGAAAAACCTGCTTTTTTGTGCCTAAAACCTCTGTTAGCCTAAACATGGGCTTAATAGGATTATTAATGCCTATTCATGTTTAGTGAATTATTATTCATTGATTTTGATGACTAACAAACTTGGTTAGATATGTTTGCATATATTTGTATTGATTAACATGCAGCGTGGTTTCTTACAAAAACCACACAAAAACCACGGGCTTGGTTTCTGGAAGAAACCACACCTAGCTGTCAACATCATGTGGTCCTGCTGCAAGTGGATGGTGGTCTTCACAACATTAAAGACAGCTCCCAACCACCTCAACTGCTACTGACAGTGGTCCTAGAAAAAGAAGAAGACCTGAACCACTTGTCTCTTACCTCTTAGCTAAATTATCAAAAGTGGTCCACACTTGTGGTCCCGAATTGCCAAAAATGGAATGTCTTCAAGTAATTGAGCTGCAAAGAGAGTAGACTTCCTGGAATGGACCCAACATCAACTTGTAGAGTATCTTGGTCATTCTATGGAGCATTATTGGTGCAACTAGCCGTTAGAGAGAGAGCCCCTACCTACTCCTACTCACTCAAGCTCTATATAAGGAAGAGGGAAGCATCTTGAAGAGGTGCCCCAACATATGAGAGAGTGATTCTAAGTCTGCAAACTTGTACTTGCACCTATGTTCTTCATATTGACCTTACACATGTGTTCAATCCTTTGAAAGGGGAGTTTTTAGGCAAGACATGGGTTTGTCTTTGTTGGGCACTCAAATCTAGGGTTAGACTTGAGGGAAGGTTAGAGTTTTGCCTGTGAAAAACTTGTAAAGGTTAGAGCTGAGCCTGTGAAAAGCTTAGGTTAGAGCTGCTCCTGTAAAAGCTTGTAACGGTTAAGGTTGAACCCATAAAAACCTAAGTTAGTGAGAGTTTGAAATCCTAAAGGAGGGTCCTTTAGGTAGTGGATGTACCTGGTGAGGGGAAACCACCCTAAAATCACTGTGTCATCATCTCTTGCCCTTGTTCTTTCTGTTTATTAGCTCGAACATAAAGACAGATCTGTGAGTGCGTGGTTTGTGAAGAAACCATCTAGTTTATCAGATACTAAAGCAGAAACCAAGTACGCGATTAAGGAGAAAAGTTAATCCAACCCTACTCTCAGGCCAATCTGGGCCAACAATTGGCAGCGGAGCCACGTTCTCAGTGCAATGGAGTAACTTCCAGAGATAAAGATCATGGTTTTTTAGGGTAACTGTATCCACAAACCTCCTTATTTTTTTTTTGGCACTATGGTTTTTATATATGGTTTCTTGCTGATGCTAAAAGGGGAGATATATTGTGATGTGTTGAATATATTGATATGCTACTACCATTGGATATTATGCTTTTAATCCTTTGTGGACGATCTTTTGCTAATCTTGTCCATCTATATGCCCCTTATCCCTATTATTATTTTGTCGATGCAAAAAAGGGGAGAAATGATGTTACGTTTATGTTGAATCATATTATATGGATGATTCTTGTTGCACTTACTCAGTTGAAAATATTTGCAAGAAGATGTAATTTGCAGGGGGAGTTTTTGGCTAAGCAGACTAGCGAAAGGTGCTTAAAGCACAAAAATGTTTGGTATAGGGGGAGCAACAAAACAGGGGGAGTGTGCTTATAAGAAGTGCTATCTTAACTGACCCTGGTTTTTGCAGAAATCAACACAATATTTGTTATCATAAAAAATGGGGGAGATTGTTAGCCTAAACATGGGCTTAATAGGATTATTAATGCCTAATCATGTTTAGTGAATTATTATTCATTGATTTTGATGACTAACAAACTTGGTTAGATATGTTTGCATATATTTGTATTGATTAACATGCAGCATGGTTTCTTACAAAAACCACACAAAAACCACGGGCTTGGTTTCTGGAAGAAACCACACCTAGCTGTCAACATCATGTGGTCCTGCTGCAAGTGGATGGTGGTCTTCACAACATTAAAGACAGCTCCCAACCACCTCAACTGCTACTGACAGTGGTCCAAGATAAAGAAGAAGACCTGAACCACTTGTCTCTTACCTCTTAGCTCAATTATCAAAAGTGGTCCACACTTGTGGTCCCGAATTGCCAAAAATGGAATGTCTTCAAGTAATTGAGCTGCAAAGAGAGTAGACTTCTTGGAATAGATCCAACATCAACTTGTGGAGTATCTTGGTCAATCCATGGAGCATTATTCTTGCAACTAGCCGTTAGAGAGAGAGCCCCTACCTACTCCTACTCACTCAAGCTCTATATAAGGAATGTTAGTAATATGCCCAAAAGCCAATCAATGGATGATTGTAGTCATGTACATACATTAAGGTTATTCCAATGAATATGATTATGAGATAATCACTTGCACATATTTATAACCCTAGAATATTTATATATTCTTAAATGTCTCTAGTCGATTATTATTATGGATGGGTTGTAATAATAAATTAGGACTAGCGTATGTTATGAATTGTATGAGATACGAATTCTATATACGGGTACAAGTTAGAGAACTTGTGGACTGGACCGACCCACATAAGAACCCTACATGGAATGTTATATCATTGTCATTAGTGGTTCTTATACGTATTGTTCTTAGACCTGAGATCATCAAGGTTCCCAGCCTATGAGTCGTATACTTTGATACTATTCCTAGTCATCCGTAACTGGGTGGTCTTAAGGGTAATCATTGGGTATATGATAAATGTGTAGTGAGTTTTGATTGATCAAGATGGGATTCGTCCGTCCCATATAACGAGTATATTATCAGATGGGCCTCTTGATAGAGTTGAACTGTAAATGCATGGCCATGCTCGCATTATATGATATGGTGATATCATTAGGATACGTTTTACACAGTTAACTCGGGGATCAAGAAACTAAGATTAAACATATACGAGATTGACGTTTTCCATGTCTCGGTTTAATCTTGATAATGGGACGAAAGGACGATGACATGTTCCGAGGCATATAGAATCAGTACTGATCTTGTCGTTCAGGTAGCAATGATGTGTTGCTAGACGCCGCTCTTTGCTTATAATTGTAAAATGAGATTTTACAATTATTGCCGGACGTTACAAGTGCCTACAGGGTCACACACTTAGAATCGTTGATTCGAGCAGATGGTTGAATCGTGGTTGGACCGTGGTTGGACCAGGGTCGTTTTGGGCTGGTTTGGTTCAGTGACTGTCAGAATTATTAAACCAAAATAAGTGCTGTGATGTGTTGGTTAGTGCATTAGTGGTAGACAAGATAATGGCCATCATAATCATCCTTTTGGTGGACCACTATGTTTGCCATTATGTTGGCAATTTTTTCTAATTAACTATGCACTAATTGGGTGTGTTTTTGGTGATATGATCATGCTCTCTCTCACTCACTCTTGCATTCTGAATTCTGAGTTTTTCAGAGCAAGAAACATATACACATCTTCCTCTTTTCTTTGTGAAAGAAAGAGATACCATAGACACCACTTATAGCTCTTGGAAATCTGTAGCTAGCACCACAGTTCGGGAGTGCTCTGGGGTTGGAGACCGTGAGACGATTCCTGCCGGTGATTGACGGTTCGTGTGGATACCGTAGAGGAGCAGGATATCTTTCCGGCTCTAGCTGATTCGGTTCTTCAGTTAGGTGAAAGATCCTAACCGTTTCAGGTATGTTTGTTTTAGTTGCTCGGTTTAGTTGCTTCACATGGATCCTTCATGTGTTTCCAGGTTTCCGCTGTGCATTTGTTGCATTTGGATTGTCTATTTTGCATGACCGGAAACTAACAGTGGTAGTGGAGCCTCTTGTGAAGCTCTAAACCGAATTTATGTGCATATGATCATTATATGTTGATTTCATTATATATATGTTGATGTTGGTTTATGTCAAAATTGTTTTGACAACAAGAACTTGATTGGTATATGATATCAATCAAGGAGTAATTGGCAGTAAGTCGAAGGGGTTCGACAAAACAAAAATCGACCGTCGGTTTTCGTAAGGAACGATGGTCGTTCTAGTGCATCGAGGCCAGAACATCGATGTTCAATGGTTGAACATCGATGTTCACATGAGTTTTGGCCATGGCAGAAGCCTGAAACATCGATGTTCAATAGGGAACATCGATGTTCAGGACAGAAACATCGATGTTTAGGGCCTATACATCGATGTTTAAAAGTACTGCCATGAAACTTGAATTGGCAGAGGTCTCCAACATCGATGTTCAGGTTTGAACATCGATGTTCATGTGTTCTACATCGATGTTTAAGGGTTAGACATCGATGTTTAAAACTACTGCCTAATTCTTGGACTTTCAGAACATTCCAACATCGATGTTCAAGAATCAAACATCGATGTTCAAGTGTTGAACATCGATGTTGAGGTCTAGACATCGATGTTCTTATGTTCCAGAGGCCAAATGACATCGATGCTCAGGATAGGACATCGATGTCCATGAGCATTGCCAGGTTGTTGGGAGAATCAGATTCTCAAAACATCGATGTTCATATAATTTTTAGGCAGGGGCTCCACCCCGAGCCCTGGCAAGGGCGCTGCCCCTTGACCCCGTGCTACCTTTGCGTAGCGGCTTATATTGCATATGATGCATTATTATTGTATGTGAGATATATAATTTGTTAATTACATGCATGACATGTATGGATACAATTGTTGACAAGTATTCATCATTGCTTAGATAGACATTTGGTAGGTTTTGCCAAAGCAAGGTGCCAATGTTTATCCTAGCAAGATGTGATGGCATAATTGTTATGCATGGAAACAATTGTTGATATAAATATTAAGTTCTTAGTTGCCTTCCATGATAAGCACTGATCATTGCTTAGATCAACATTAAGTAGGTTTTGCCAAAGCAAGGTGCCTATGTTTATCCTAGCAAGGTGCGACTGGATAATTGTAATATCTGAACTGCTTATTGTGGGTTTGGACTTAACTAGGTCATCTTAATAGGATTAAGGACTTATAGGCAAGGAGTTGAGTAATGTCTATGAGATAGACAAGAAAAAGTGTTGTTCGCTCAACTATCCAAGAGTTACATGAGATATAATTGACAAGAGTTGTCTACCTAAATAGCTATGATGTAGGCGATCAGCCAAAGTTGACTTATATTATAGTGAAATATGGATCTTGGCCTACTCATGATTATTTTGTTTTCATAGTAGGAGCATCATTTAATAGAATTCATTGTTAAATGATTTATGTATACATGACTCTTATTTGTGTGAGTTGTCCTTTGTTGTAGAGCTACCATGGCACAAAACACAGGTACACTATCATTGCGATCGGTCCTTGAGAAGGAAAAATTGAATGGGAATAACTTCCTAAAATGGTATCGCAACTAGAGGATAGTCCTCAAACAAGAAAAGAAGTTGTATGTCCTCGAAGGGCTTGTTCCGAATGAACCGGCACCTAGTGCTCCAAGGGCAGAAAGGGATACTTACAAGAAGCACCTTGATGATGCAGCATGCCTTATGCTTGTTAACATGGACTCTGAGCTTCAGAAGCAACATGAGAACTTGGGTGCATTCGATGTGATCAAACATCTGAAAATGCTCTTTGAAGAGCAAGCAAGGCATGAGAGGTACGAGACCTCTAAGGCATTGTTCCAATACAAGATGGCTGAGTCATCACCCGTGAGACCTCATGTGCTCAAAATGATTGGATACATTGGGAGCCTTGAGGGTCTTGGTTTTCCTTTGCAAAGGGAGTTGGCTGTTGATCTAGTCCTGCAATCGTTGCCAGATAGTTACAGCCAATTTGTCATGAACTTCAGTATGAATCATCTTGACAAATCATTGTCTGAGTTGCTTAACATGTTGGGAACAGTTGAGCAACAAATGAGGGCAAACAAATTCAGCATTATGATGATTGGAAAAGGCAAAGGAAAGGGTAAAGCAAAGTTTAACAAGAAGAAGAAATGGGCCAAAAGGTTTGGTGCATGTGCATCTTTTTGTGATCATGTGCTGAAACCCGAGGGTGGTATTGCAAAGGAAGGACATTGTTTCCATTGGAATAAACCGGGCCATTGGAAGCGCAACTGCCCTATTTACCTTGAAGAGGTGAAGAAAAGGAAGGGAAGTGAGACTTCCACTTCAGGTATTTTCGTTATAGAAGCTAATATCTCTGTCTCTACATCAAGGGTATTAGATACCGGATGTGGTTCTCACATCTGTGTAAATGTGCAGGAACTAAGAAAGAGTAGGAGATTGGCAAAGGGTGAGACAGACCTACGCGTCGGAAATGGAGCAAGGGTTGCTGCATTAGCCGTAGGGACTTATTATCTATCTTTACCGAGTGGTTTGGTTTTGGAACTTGATGATTGCTATTATGTACCTACTATAAGCAGGAATTTGATTTCTGTTTCTTGTCTGGACAAGAAAGGCTTTTCATTTGTAATAAAGAACAATTGTTGTTCTATTTATTTCAATGATATTTATTATGGTGGTGCATATTTGAGCAGTGGTTTGTATGTTCTAAACCTAGAAACTCCAATCTATAACGTTAATACGAAGAAGGTTAGAATGAATGATTCCAATGAAACCTACCTTTGGCATTGTCGTTTGGGCCATATAAACGAGACTCGTATTGCTAAACTCCATAAAGATGGAATTCTGGACTAATTTGATTTTGAATCATAAGAGACATGTGAGTCATGCTTATTAGGCAAAATGACGAAAGCTCCCTTTACTGGTAAAGGAGAAAGAGCTTCGGACTTGTTAGGTCTAATACATTCTGATGTATGCGAACCTATGTCTAAACAGGCTAGAGGTGGTTTTCAATACTTCATTACATTTACTGATGATTACAGTAGATATGGCTATGTGTATCTTATGAGACACAAGTCAGAATCCTTTGAAAAGTTCAAAGAATTCAAGAATGAAGTATGGAATCAACTCGGTAAAAGTATTAAAATGCTTCGATCTGATCGAGGAGGTGAATACTTAAGCCGAGAATTTGTTGATCATCTAAAGCAATGTGGTATAGTATCACAGATTACTCCACCAGGTACGCCTCAATGGAATGGTGTATCTGAAAGGAGGAATAGAACTTTGTTAGACATGGTTCGTTCTATGATGAGTCAAGCAGACCTTCCTTCTTCATTTTGGGGACATGCATTATTGAGTGCTGCTTTTACACTTAACCGTGTTCCATCGAAATCGGTTGAAAAAACACCATATGAGATATGGGCCGGGAAGCGTCCCAATTTGTCTTTTATGAGGATTTGGGGTTGTGAGGCTTACGTGAGACGTGAAGCATCAGATAAACTCGGCCCTCAATCCGAGAAGTGCCTCTTTGTAGGATACCCTAAGGAAACAAAAGGGTATTACTTCTGTAATCCCACCGACCGCAAAGTGTTTGTTGCTCGGACTGCTATTTTTCTAGAAAGAGAATTTATTTCTAGAGGAATCAGTGGGAGAAAAATAGAACTCGAAGAAGTTCGAGATCTAGAGGCTGAGGTAGAACAAGGACAGGAACCACAAGATGTTGTGGATGAGAATTCTGTACCTATAACACATGGACCGCGTAGGTCGGATAGGATTCGGTATGAGCCTGAGAGATATGGATTTCTTATGACTCATACTGGAGATGTGATGCTCATAGATGAGGATGAGCCCACTTCCTATTAGCAGGCCATTACGGGCCCGGACTCCAAGAAGTGGCTAGAAGCCATGAATTCGGAAATGGAATCCATGTATGAAAACAAGGTATGGACCTTGGTCGATCCACCCGAAGGGGTAAAACCCATAGGGTGCAAATGGGTCTTTAAGAAAAAGACCGACATGGATGGTAATGCGATTACCAATAAAGGGCGATTGGTTACGAAAGGTTTCAAACAAGTCCATGGTATAGACTATGATGAAACTTTCTCACCAGTTGCCATGGTTAAATCCATCCGGATTCTGTTGGCAATAGCGGCATACCATGATTAGGAGATATGGCAGATGGATGTCAAAACCGCTTTCCTAAATGGAAATCTTTTAGAGGATGTGTACATGACACAACCTGAAGGTTTTGTCGATCCAGAGAATGCTAATATGGTATGAAAGTTGCAAAGATCCATCTATGGGTTGAAGAAAGCTTCTAGGAGTTGGAATCTTCGTTTGAATGAAGTAATCAAAGAGTTTGGTTTCATTAAGAATGAAGATGAACCATGTGTTTACAAGAAGGTTAGCGGGACCACTGTTGTTTTCTTGTTGTTGTATGTTGACGACATTCTACTCATTGGGAATGATATTCCGACACTACAGTCTGTAAAGGCTTGGTGAGGAAAGAATTTCTCAATGAAGGACTTAGGAGAAGCTGCATACGTGTTAGGCATAAAGATCTATAGAGATAGATCCAAAAGGCTTCTCGGACTAAGTCAGAGTACGTATATTGACAAGGTGCTAAAGAGGTTTAGCATGCAAGATTCCAAGAAAGGATTCTTGCCCATGTCACATGGCGTATCTCTCTCTAAGAATCAATATCCTAGCACATCGAGGGAGAGAGAGCAGATGAATAAGATCCCTTATGCTTCGGCAATAGAATCTATCATGTATGCCATGTTATGTACTCGACCGGATGTCGCATATGCTTTGAGTGTCACAAGCAGATATCAATCTGATCCCGGTGAGAGTCACTGGACAGACGTTAAGAATATCCTTAAGTACTTGAGAAGGACTAAGGATGCATTCCTTGTGTATGGAAGCGTTGATGAGCTTGTTGTAAAGGGTTACACGAATGCTAGCTTCCAAACAGACAGGGATGATTTTAGATCGCAGTCAAGTTATATGTTTTGTCTTGGAGGTGGTGTTGTATGCTGGAGGAGTTCTAAGCAAGAGACAGTTGCAGATTCTACAACCGAGGCTGAGTACATTGTTGCCTCAGATGCGGCGAAAGAGGCTGTTTGGATTAAGAAGTTCGTAACTTAACTTGGGGTGGTTCCTAGTATTGAGAGTCCGATTGAGCTCTATTGTGACAATAATGGGACAATCGCACAGGCTCCAGAGCCTAGATACCACCAGAGATCAAAATATATACTCCGATGCTATCATCTTATTAGAGAGATCATAGATAGAGGCGATGTCAGGCTGTGCAAAGTTCCTTCTGAGAACAATGTAGCAGATCCCTTGACTAAGCCGCTCATACAGCAGAAGCATGATGGTCATTGCGCATCCATTGGTATTAGATACATGGTTGATTGGCCTTAGTGCAAGTGGGAGATTGTTAGTAATATGCCCAAAAGCCAATCAATGGATGATTGTAGTCATGTATATACATTAAGGTTATTCTAATAAATATGATTATGAGATAATCGCTTGCACATATTTATAACCCTAGAATATTTATATATTCTTAAATGTCCCTAGTCGATTATTATTATGGATGGGTTGTAATAATAAATTAAGACTAGCGTATGTTAAGAATTGTATGAGATACGAATTCTACATACGGGTACAAGTTAGAGAACTTGTGGACTGGACCGACCCACATAAGAACCCTACATGGAATGTTATATGATTGTCATTAGAGGTTCTTATATGTATTGTCCTTAGACCTGAGATCATCAAGGTTCCCAGCCTATGAGTCGTATACTTTGATATTATTCCTAGTCATCCGTAACTGGGTGGTCTTAAGGGTAATCATTGGGTATATGATAAATGTGTAGTGGGTTTTGATTGATCAAGATGGGATTCTTCCGACCCATATAACGGGTATATTATCAGATGGGCCTCTTGATAGAGTTGAACTGTAAATGCATGGCCATGCTCGGATTATATGATATGGTGATATCATTAGGATCCGTTTTACACAGTTAACTCGGGGATCAAGAAACTAACATTAAACATATACGAGATTGACGTTTTCCATGTCTCGGTTTAATCTTGATAATGGGACAAAAGGACGATGACATGTTCTGAGGCATATACAATCAGTACTGATCATGTCGTTCGGGTAGCAATGATGTGTTGCTAGACGCCGCTCTTTGCTTATAATTGTAACATGAGATTTTACAATTATTGCCGGATGTTACAAGTGCCTACAGGGTCACACACTTAGAATCGTTGATTCGAACAGGTGGTTGAACCGTGGTTGGACCATGGTTCGACCAGGAGTGGTTGGACCATGGTTGGACCGTGGTTGGACCAGGGTTGTTTTGGGTTGGTTTGGTTCAGTGATTGTCAGAATTATTGAACCAAAATAAGTGCTGTGATGTGTTGGTTAGTGCATTAGTGGTAGATAAGATATTGGCCATCATAATCATCCTTTTGGTGGCCATTTTGTTGGCCATTTTGTCTAATTAACTATGCACTAATTGGGTGTATTTTTGGTGATCTGATGATGCTCTCTCTCTCACTCACTCTTGCATTCTGAATTCTGAGTTTTTCAAAGCAAGAAACACACACACATCTTCCTCTCTTCTTTGTGAAAGAAAGAGATACCATAGACACCACTTATAGCTCCCGGAAATCCGTAGCTAGCACCACGGTTCGGGAGTGCTCGGGGGTTGGAGATCGTGAGACGATTCCGGGCGGTGATTGATGGTTCGTGTGGATACCATAGAGGAGCACGATATCTTTCCGACTCTAGCTGATTCGGTTCTTCAGTTAGGTGAAAGATCCTAACCGTTTCAGGTATGTTTGTTTTAGTTGCTCGGTTTAGTTGCTTCACATGGATCCTTCATGTGTTTCTGGGTTTCCGCTGTGCATTTGTTGCATTTAGATTGTCTATTTTGCATGACCGGAAACTAACAAGGAAGAGGGAAGCATCTTGAAGAGGTGCCCCAACATATGAGAGAGTGATTCTAAGTCTGGAAACTAGTACTTGCACCTATGTTCTTCATATTGAGCTTACACATGTGTTCAATCCTTTGAAAGGGGAGTTTTTAGGCAAGACATGGGTTTGTCTTTGTTGGGCACTTAAGTCTAGGGTTAGACTTGAGGGAAGGTTAAAGTTTAGCCTGGGAAAAACTTGTAAAGATTAGAGCTGAGCATGTGAAAAGCTTAGGTTAGAGCTGCTCCGGTAAAAGCTTGTAACGGTTAAGGTTGAACCCGTAAAAACCTAAGTTAGTGAGAGTTTGAAATCCTAAAGGAGGGTCCTTTAGGTAGTGGATGTACCTGGTGAGGGGGAACCACTCTAAAATCACTGTGTCATCATCTCTTGCCCTTGTTCTTTCTATTTATTAGCTCGAACGTAAAGACAGATCTGTGAGTGCATGGTTTGTGAAGAAACCATCTGGTTTATCAGAAACCAAAGCAGAAACAAAGTACGTGATTAAGGAGAAAAGTTAATCTAACCCTCCTCTCAGGCCAATCTGGGCCAACAACCTCATGTTTTTAAATAAAAACTTCGGCTCCAAATCTTTTCTTTTTTTTTTTCTCATAAAGAATCCCTTCTCTGTGCATTTGAGTGGTGTTGCAATCAATGAATGGTCTTTTATACGCGCGTTTACCCTTAGGACACCATGAGTGACGACATTATCCAAGTGAATGATCCAACCGTTGTGGGTGAGTTGCTGGAGAAGTTCAAGGGCATTAGCATGGCTCAATTTCTCGAGGCACTGAATGTAGCAAAGGGTGATGATGGTACCGTTGCCCAATCTTGAAAGAAGAAAACTAGCAAAGCCGATGGTAAGCGGCCAATCGTGATTGATGAAGACATGGACGCTCCGGCACCTCGTCTAGAGGATAAGGTTGACAAGATTGAAGGAATCCTCAAGGATCTCAAGCAGAAGGAGGACGACTATAACCTTGATAGATTAGCTCTCTTCCTCGAGGCTCAGTTTTCCGACAAATTCAAGATGCCTGACTTTGACAAATTTCATGGAACGGGTTGTCCACATAAGCACTTTATGTCCGCACTCTCTATCCTATGGGAATCAGTCCCCAATTGATGGCAAAACTATTCCAACGCTCTTTAGGAGGAGCAGCTTTATCTTGGTTCATGTCATTGGACGACGACCGTGTTTCCAAACGGGAGGACATTTGCAAGGAGTTCGTTGAGCACTACAAGTTTAACACTACCGTTGATGTCACCAAGACAGATCTCGAAACTACCAAGCAACAAGCTGAAGAGACCTTTTTCTGAGTTCATCACTAGGTGGCGCAACAAGGCATCCCGAATGGTGAAACGTCCATCCGAAGAAGAACAAGTCCAAATGGTAATCAAGAACTTGCAACCAATCTACTATGATCGTATGGTGAGCAACTATTACGCAATTTCAAGGCCCTAATTGGTGCGGGAACTCAATCGGAAGATGCCATTGCATCCGGAAAGATCAAGACTCCTCAAGATAATTCTTTTCAAAGAAAGAATTTTGGGACAAGCAACAACAAGAGATCGGCGGATGTGAATAACGTGGCGGTGAATGCGCCAATTCAACTTGGTGAGACAAAAAGGCAATTCACTCGATTGTCTATGCCACTTAGCACTGTTATAAAGATATGCATGGCACAAAATGCCATCACACCGTTAGCACCGCCAACCGATCCAAGTCCCAATCTTGATCAAAGTAAGCATTGCGAGTACCACCAAATCTATGAGCACAAGACCGATGATTGCATTCGACTACGCCATGTGGTGCAAGACTTGATTGACCAGGGGAAGCTCATTCCTCCAACAAAGCCGAACACCAAGACGAATCCTTTGCCTCCACACAATACCATTAGTGCCATCTTTGACGAAGGACTCTTGGATGCTTCTGAACTTATCCATCCATTGGAGGGATTAGTGTGCATGATGCTCATCGACTTGAATGACTACGTGAACCTCAAAGAAGAGGATGTGGATGCCATCACTAGGTCCGGGCGTGTTGCCAAGCTAATTGACCTTGAAACTGACAATCCCATTTTGCCACCCAAAGTTTCTAATGAACCCAAGGAGGATCCACTCTTGAAGCAATTGAAGAAGACTCAAGCAAACATCACCATATGGAGATTGCTCATGACTTCACGACCACATAGGGAGAAAATGCTACAACTTTTAGGAAACACACAAGTACCCATGGACACTACACCGAATGATTTGGGAGGAATCATGGCCATCACAAGCAACGAAAATGCTATCACTTTTTTCGATAAAGACCTAATATCAAGCAAAGGCAAGCACACGGATGCAGTCTACATCACACTGCATGTCAAAGGAAATCAAGTCCCTATGGTCCCAATCGATAATGGATCAGCCCTCAATATGTGTCCCTTAAAAGTTGCAAGTGTCCTTGGGTTAGGATTGAATGACTTCACTCCTTCAAGACAAACCGTCCGTGCTTATGACAATGCAAAGAGAGAAGTCCTTGGTACCATTACCCTTGAAGTCAATTTCGGCCCGGTAGCCTTCCCTGTCGAGTTTCAAGTCCTTGATATCGCATCGAGCTTCAATCTACTACTTGGAAGACCTTGGTTGCATCAAGCTAAAGCCGTACCATCTACCTTGCATCAAATGCTCAAATTCCCACACAATGGTGGTATTATGACTATCCGAGGAGGGGCATGGGACCTACCTGCCAAGCAAGTGCATGAACTAGACGAGGATAAAGAGATCTCCCTTTCTGGTTTTGTATTCGAAGAGGTCAACACTTTAACTTGGGGATTGGAGCATCAAGAGAACTTTTCTCTATACTATGACCAGTTTAGCAACACAAGGATCATGGGCATCTTAATGCTTTCGCATCGGTCAAACCAAGGGCTTAAGACTTGGCGTTGAAGCTAATTCCTCAATTAGTTCCCAACTTCTGTCAAAACTAAGAACTAAGGGTTGGTTACTCTTGTTCCAGCAACTATGGTTTCTCCTTTCGGTCCTTCACCTAGCTACCTGTAATCATGCATGAGTTTGATCAAGACTCAGACATGGAGCGAGTTTACAACAACCAAAATAAGAAAAACAGATTAAAAACATGAGATAAGCAATTTATTTCAATAAGAACAGAGACATGCTTCACACATACAACCTAAGAGGGGTTATTTAATTCATAATCTGAATTACAAAATTAATGGGGATAAAGGTTGGCATAAGGATTGGAACAAATCTGGAGGTCAGGGACAACACGATTTCTGCCCAAAAAAGGCTGCAGAATTGTGTTTCCCCTTGAACCCTTTGTTCCAAAACTTCTGCAGATATGGGTGTTTGATCGATGGTGTATTCGATCTCCTGCTCTTTCTTCCATCTTCTTATTTATAGCGGCAGATCCTCTTTATTTCTCTTCTCTTCCTCCTGATGCAACCATGATGTAATACCTGCAAGAAACTTATTAGTAATAAAAGCTCCTCACGTGTATCTCTCGTGGCAATTCGATGAAGCACTCGTCTTTTACCTCTCCTAAAATCTCACTTTGTTTATTCTTTGGGATCAGTAAATCTTATTAAATAATAAACAAACCTGCAACGCTTCAAGAAAGAGTCAACGATTTCCTATCAAGAAAATAGAGAATTCAACTCTTGTGGCAAAATTAACTCCTAAAAGATAAGATAGTCACACACAAAGAACAAGAAAATTGTATGTGATGATTCTTATAGTAATTTGAACAATAAGACACAAAGATTGCTCAATTAGAAAAGCTGAAAGAAAATTACAACAAATAAGCAGAATCAAAGAAAGTTACCCAACTAGATACCTTAACTACCCGCGGAAAATATCCAATTTTTCTGCAAATAATGGTTACCTTGCCGGAAATCTCAATCTTCCATTTTTTTTTTAATCAGTAGCAGATGGTGTTATCGTATCTAAGATTGATAAAACAACATTGAATTCGAAATAAAATAATGCAATTGTCGACAGTAGCAGCACACTCCAACTTGACGAATTTTTTAATTAAATAACTCTATATGATGTCGACAACCTCAAAGTAGAAGAATTGTAAAAGATCAACACAATCAGCAAAGGAACAACTCGACAACACAATTTGGACAGTAACGATTTTTTTTTCAATATATTTTGGCAATAGGAAAAGAACTCTAGAACAAATAACTAACTTGCAGAAAATAAAAGGATACGTAGTTGAAAATTGATACTTAGGTTCCGCTACCAAAATGATACGGCAACACTACCAGAACAAAGCTAGATAGTATATCCAAATCAATCAAAGTCTCCAAGATCAGTAACCAATTCAACCAAATTAGGGTTTCAGCAATTACCTCTATCACCTCAAAACAAAGCAAAGTTGTTAAGCAACAATAGAGTAATAAAAGCTAGGAATCTTGAATACGCCATAAGCAAATCAATCACTTGATAAGTAAACACAATCCTTCAAATAAACAAGAAGAAATCAATTCTAACTTACAAATAACCAAGGTAAGAAAACCTCAAACTTTTATTATCAAATAGCAAGAATAATGTATCTAAAATATGAACTCCAAAGGTCTTATTTATACTACTAGTCTAATACTAAACCTACTTGGACTTGTAAGCTAAAATAATACTAAAATTCCTAAGTCGGCCAAATTGAAAGACATTATTTTTTTTTTAGGGTTTTTGGGTTTTTGGGCCCCCGTGTTTAGTGGTTTGGCCAATTTGGTACCCCGACATTTTTTTGGCCGGGCATATACCCCGAGATTGCATGGACAGGCCAAACGTATACCCCTGGTCAGGCACCTCCTGACGTGGAGGCTGCCCGGGTACCTTTGAAAAGCTTAAGGGTTGTTTATCCCAAAGCTAAGGCCCTTCAGCCCATGTCTTATACAGGAGCCGATGATAGAAGCTCACAAAACTATAACGAAAGGAAGAGTCTCTAGTGCATAGGAAGCAGAGGCTCACTGCAGCAATTCAATGCAGGACCTAGATATAGAGGCTACAGGCAAAGGGAGCCCAACAAGAGTCACAATTACTTCAATAGAACCAGCTGAGTGAGGGGCTCGCCCAATTATAATGGGCAAAACAAGAGGCCCTAATCTCCAAACATAGGATCAAATCACAAAGCTTGCCAAACCGCAGCGAAAGAGGAAAGAGTACTTGGAACCTACTAATGATACAAACCAACCCAATACAGGAACCAGAAGCTAAACTACATAAAGGTACCAAAACCGAACCTATAAGAAACAATACCGGGGGCTGGACCTAGATACCGTGAGGTCGCCTGGAGGACCTAATTATGGAAAGAAGACACCTAGAGAGGTAGGAACTCTCCAACATAAAGATAGACCCACAAAAGATGGGAGAAGCTGAAAAAGAACGAGGTTCATCACCCCCAAAAGGGCAACTTCAAATTTAGAAAAATAAAGTTAACGATATGGCACAAAGGAGAAAACGGACCAGAGGATTCGGAAAAGAAAATAACTGTCAAAGTCAAAAATCCCGCCGATGTCCTGGAAAGAGGTCATGTGGAGCTTAAGAATGAACAACTCCAAGTGGTTCGGGAGCTGGAACCACCCGCAGAACGTGAGCCTACTAACAAAGTGCAGATGCTGGAGTTGAAAAAAACTAGAACAGGAACCGCAGGGTCTAAAGGCCCTTAAATTTTCCATATCATTTGTCCAGGACGGAATACACCAAAGTCCTAGGCATACAAATAGAAGTTGGAGGCCCTCAAGCAGGCATACGGAAGGCAAGATGAGCCAAAATCACAAATTACAAGGAGCCAGAGGTGCTAGGTTCACTATGACATAAAAGAAGGGCTAGAGGAGCCAGGTTCTCAAACGACAAGCCCATGGCGGAGGTCCTCAGGTTAGCAAAAGAACCTGTAAAGGATATAGGTACCCCAGTTTAATTAGGATTATAGGTACCCTGATTAGTTAAATGACGAGCGAGGTTCAAAAACCAAAATACATGAAGGACCGGACGAGGTTCCGAAGAATACAGGTTCGTAAAAAATCGAGCGCAGGTTGAGGTTCTCAGGTTAGCTATAAAGCAAGGGATAGAGATACCTACTTCAATAGAAATTACAGGTGCCCTGAATCATCAAAAGTCAAGCATACATGAAAGGTGCACAGGCACAATAAAACAATAGATGCTCAAACTGGCGAGAATAACATGTCCAACAAGAAGAGACATTTTCAAAGCAGGATCCTCTCTACTAAGAAGGACCTCGGGAGCTAAGAGGTATTCCCATTCTCTGACAGGAGGCCGTCGAGGAACGATCACATTCTCCAACTGAGGCTCTGGAGGATCAGATAACAGCGCATTCAGGATCTCAATAAACTCCGATACGCATAAAAGGGGATACACACTGCACTCTTTTTCCCTTCATCGGGTTTTTTTCCCACTGGGTTTTTCCTGATAAGGTTTTTAACGAGGCAGTATTTCCAAAGTGTATTCTATTTATGCCGATGCCGACAGGGTCCAAATGCCCATGTATACAAGCAAGCCCGGCCATTTGGGGGGCTACTGATATATTTACTATACCCGCCGGTCCCACTACCGGGAGAGCCCGGGGCCGAAGACCGAGTCAAAGCCCAACGAGCCTAGGCCCGAAGACCGAGTCCGAGCCCATCAAGCCCAATTTGTCCAAAAAGCCCGTCTACAAGGCACCTGCTCTATAAATACCCCCTAAGGCCCATTTTATGGGTACAATGTAACCTAGATAGCTAGAGCCGGGGTACTGTTCACACCCTCTTTTCTCTGTAATTCAACCAATCATTCAAGGGAAATACACACCCCCGATTTTCAGATTACATCAAGTGTATCATGTGAATTATATAATTCATATGTTGATTACCTTACTTTAACCAAATCAGAACTGATAACCTGTATATAGCATCAAAACTGATTACCCGGTTGCAGAGAGAGACGATGACGACTTCAGTAGTGTAGAGTGAAGAAGAAGAGAAAGAAGAGGCAGTGGCAGTGAGTAGAAGAGAAGAGAAAGAGAATACAGTATTAGGGTGAAAAAAAATTGGGGATTTTCATAAGAAGGGATTTTTGTTTCAAATTAAGAATTTGGAGAAGGAATTGAGCGTAGGTGTTGGGTGGGAAAAAGAAGTGACTTTGTTCATTTTGGAGAAATCTAATTCAGCGCGAGTATTGGGTGGGAAAAAGAAAAATTATTTTTGTTGTTTTGGGGGAAATCTAATAGTGGAAAATTTGTCCGCCATGTTTATTTTTATTGGTTTTAATATATTTTATTATATAACTATAAAATATGTGTAAAATAATAGTAAGGGTCCAACCTCCAAAATACAAAGCGAACCCCTACAAATTCACTATTATTGTGGCAGCCTATTAACCCCTATAATATATGTCAAATAATGGCGGTTAAAAAGAACCTCTACAGTTAAACCTCCACAAACTAGACGCTTTTTTGCAGTGATGGATTTAACCCACTAACCCCTTTGGATTTAGTGCCTATTCCTTTGCAAGAGGTTGTGAATGCAGATGGACGCTAGAAGCTAAATTGATTAAGTCTATACATGAGAAGGCAAGGCAGCACATTGAGGAGAAGAACACTAAGGTGGCGCAAAGGGCCAATAGAGTGCGCAGATTGGTTAGATTTGAGCCTGGAGATTGGGTCTAGGTGCACTTTAGGAAGGAAAAATTTCCTAGGCAAAGGAAATTGAAATTGGATCCAAGAGGGGATGGACCTTTTTAAGTCTTGGAATGCATTAGTGATAATGCTTACAAGACTGATCTGCCTGGTGAGTATCAAGTTAGTGCTACGTTTAATGTTGCTGATCTTTCTCCCTTTGAAAATGCAGGTACAGATTCGAGGGCGAATCCTTTAGAGGAGGGGGGCAATGATGCACTCAAGCAAGCTTCAAGCATCAATGGAGATGGAGATGGCGCCATGGCATTACCTCAAGGACCAATTACAAGAGCAAGATCAAGGATGCACAAGAATCAACTCTTACATCACATTCATGCTTTAACGAAAAAAGAGTTGCAAGAAGACATCATGATTAAGCTTGGAGAAGAGCTGAAACAGAAGCCCATTAATTTGCTATCAATTAAGGAGTAATTGACTCAAGAGCACTTGTGGAGCCAGTTGACATCAGCCCTGGCTTGGTGGGCCATGTCGACATATCTTGTTCTTTTTATTTTAATGGAGCCGAATTTTTATAATTAGGATTTGGAAAATTTTGGTCTGAATTATTTATTTAGTTGGGTCAAGTCCATGTAATTGGGGTTAATTATTGTGGGCTTTAGTTTATTTAGTTGGATTTATATTTTTGGGTTTTAATTAGAGTCCATTATAATAATGGATTAGAAAAGTCAAATCTAGTCCAACTTGGACATGTGTGGCCAACTTGGGCAGCTAGGTTAGAAGTTAAAATTGAGTTGTTTTTTAGCCTTATTTTGCCAACTTAGGGTTAGGAATTAAGAGTCCAATTACTAGTTGGTTTAGGTCAAGTGTTGCCGACATAACTAGTATAAATAAGGGTCTTATACTTTGTTATTTCAGACAACATTATTATTGAGAATAAATTTGCCTTTGAGGTTTTCTTTGATTGTGTGATTCAATCAATATTGAGAGAGTGATTCTCTTGGTTTTATATTAGGGTTTCAGTTTACTTATCAAGTATCTTTGCTTGTGGTGTTTATTCAATTCCTAGTAATTCTAATCTCTTTGTTGCCTATCCCTTGATTGAGTTTAGGAGATGAAGAATAGAATTGCAGAAATCTTTGTTGTGTTCTAGCTTCTTTGTTGTCTAATCCTTGCAAAGATTAGGAGGCGAAGGAGAATTACACGACGAGTTTGATAAAGATTGAAGATCAGGACAATCAGATAGTTACGGAGGTGGCACTAGAGGGATTCTAGGGGTTTTGTCATATCAATCTTAATGATTTAATTATTATTGGAACTCCTGAGAAGTCTCCAAAGCTGTGCATTATTTAAAGATAGAATTTGAGATGAAAGACCTTAGAAAGATAAAACCTTTTCTAGGTCTTCAAATTACATATTTAAAGAATGGGATCTTTTTCTATGAGACACATTATATCGAGAAGGTATTTGAAAAGATTTTATATGGACAAATCGCATTCATTAAGTTCTGCGATAGTTCCACAAAGCAACGTATCGTTGCTACCAATTCAAATCATGCAGAAAATGTGGTTATACAAAAGGCCAGTCAAGAATGTGTTTGGTTAAAATCGATGACACAACAAATTCGAGATTCATGTATATTAGATTATGAGAAAGATGTTCAAACGACGATTTATGAAGATAATGTTGCCTGGATTGCCCATTTCAAGGAAAGATAAATCAAAGGCATTCGAAACAAAGCATATATCACCAAAGTTCTTTTTCACTCACGATCTTCAAAAGAGTTGTGATATTTCAGCAAATTCGTTTAGGTGACAACCTAGCGGATTCTACGAAATCACTTCCCACTTCAACTTTTGAAAAGTTGATACAGAGAATTGACTTGCGACAACTTCGAGACATCAAGGGATACCAAAATCAAGGAGAGTAGAATACACACTATATTTTTTTTCCTTCACCAAGTTTTTGTCCCATTGGAGTTTTTTCGGTAATGTTTTTAACGAGGCAGTTCTTCATAAGCGTATTCTATCCAAAGTACAATGACATTCGAGGGGGAGTCTTGTGAAAGTGAATGTCATTATTAACATCCAGTAAAATTGATTTTTACCACTACACCTAACCCCCACTTGGATTCATCTCTTTCGCCATTTACCTTTCAAAATTTCATTTGTCTTATTCTTAATATCTTCTTTCTTTACCTAACATACTTATTTGTTTATCCTTACATTTCTAACTGTAAATACCTTTATTTTTTTCCATTTCTACACTTAAATCTCACCATAAACTTCTCATCACTTCTCATTCTATATACTTTTCTCAACTCCCCTTTCCATCTTAAATTAATTAATATTATTTTGTGCATCCTATGCTCCTTTATTTATATTATTATCATCAAAGTTGAAATATTATCATCAAGAAGCGTATTTCTCCATTAATTTTATAACATTGCTAGATTTTAAAGAAACTTGGGTTCGAATTTTAGTGGCTCCTTTTTGCCTTTATTTTGACCCCTTTGAGTTTTCTACCTAGCTTCGCTATTTAGTGAGACGGTGAAGGGAGCATGACGGTGGGAGTTAGAGAAGTTTGGAACTTGGGATAGATTCCATTCACCTCTTTTTGTCCTTTAAAAAAGATTTTGAATGGCTTTATAAACAGTAGTTTAAGTTGGTTGCTGTTGTGTTCATATGCCATTAGTTAGAAAAAGAGGAAGCATTGCCTGCGTGGTTTCAAAAATATGTTACGTTGGGTTAACATATTCTAGTGCTTAAGTGAGTGGATAGCTACATTCCTATAGTTGGATTTCAGGTTGTCAAACCACCTTTTGAATCTACTTCTCTTTTCACTATGGCATGGTGTGTTCCGGTGCTTCTCTGTTCTCCAGGTTTGAGTTGATCAATTATGTTTGTTTCTTTTTCTTTTCTACAATTTTGGTTTATTCTCTATTTATTAATGGATTAAAGCATTTTTTTCATCTCTGTGTAAGGCCTCAAAGTTGGAATTCATCCCTGTGAAAGATTTTGGCATTTTTCATCCCTGCGTTTGCCCCTTTTGGTTTGTTTTGGTTTCTCCGGCCAAAATCCGGCTAAAACTGCACACGTGGCAAGTTTTTCGAAGCCATGTCAGCTTTGTGGGTCCCACCTGTCACCGTTATCCCCAAAACCGAATCAGCTCCACCCGACCCCGTTTTTTTCCAACCGATTAACCCGACAAAAATGTTCCAACCCACATTTTCTTTAACATTTTAGTTAAAATGCCCAAATTATAATCTTTATTCTTAAATTAATTTTCTTAATTAAATTTTCACACAACACAATTTTTTGCACTTCAAAATTTTTTCCCAAATATATTTTTTTTACCTATTACCCAAATTACATTTTAGGGATTTTGTTTAGTGGGATTTGTTAGCCTAAACATGGGTCTAATACTTTAATTAGTGTTAATCCATAATTAACCATGTTTAGTGTGTTGATATATTGTGATTTTGATGACTAACAAACTGAATTAGATTTTTTCCATATATACTTGTGTTGAGTTTTCTCGCAGGTTGGTTTTCAGCTTGGTTTCTCAGCTTGGTTTCAGAAGAAACCACACCTGTCTGTCAACATCGTGGCCCCAACTGTAAGTGGCCAAGTGGTCCCAATGGTCCATACAGCAATTAAGGCCAACTCCCAACTACTCCAACGGGCAAAGAAAATGGTCCAACACTGGAGAGAAGTCTTCAACCCTTGTCTCTCACCTCTCTTTGATAAATTATGAGAAGGGGACCATGTGGTCCACACTTATGGTCCCGGATTGCTAAAAATGGAATGCTTTCAAGTAATTGAGCTGCAAGGAGAGTGGACTTCCTGAAATGAACCCAATACCAGCTAGTGGATTGTGGAGTCAACTCTGAAGACTAATTTGTACCACATAGCCATTGGATGAAGAGCTGAAGAGTACTTTAGAGCCGTTGGATGAAGATCTTCCTACCTACCCCTACTAACTCAAGCACTATATAAGGAAGGCCATTGCATATCTTTCTTCCTCAACCCAGCCATTTGAAAACGGGCTATTGAGTTGATTATTGAGCTTATACCTGCTATGTTCTTGCTGTTCTTGAGAGCTTTGAATTTGTGCTTAATCTTGTTCTCCAAGTTCTTACAAAGGGTAGAGTGTTTAGGCAAGACTAGTGTAGTATTGCTGGGTCCTCAAATCAGGGTTTTGATTTGAGTAAAGGTTAGAGTTTAGCCTGGGAAAAACTTGTAAAGGTTAGAGCTTAGCCTGCAAAAGCTTGTGTGTGTAAAGGTTTGAGCTTAGCCTGCAAAAGCTTGGTTTCTGTAATCGGTTAAGGCTGATCCCGCAAAAGCCTAAGGTAGTGAGAGTTTCTAAAATCCTAAAGGAAGGGCCTTTAGGTAGTGGAGGTACCTGGTGAGGGGGAACCACTATAAGTCACTGTGTCAACCTTTCTCTGTTTTGTTCTCTCTATCTTTGTGCATTTAACACTGATTAGTTCTGTGTATTCGTGGTCCGTAAGGAAACCATTTGGTTCCTCAGAAACCAAAGTGATTCTATAGAAACCAACTCAGAAACCAACCTCGATTGAAGGGTAGCCTGATTCACCCCCCCTCTCAGGCCTATTCGGGCTAACAGGATTTACCCAAATTAAATCACTAAAATACCTGCAAATTAAATCCCACTAAATCACACAAGACAATGTTTTGTTTAAATTACATTTTAGGGATTTAATTTAACCAGCCATACGTAACCACTACAGCACCAGTGACTCCACCACCACCAAGCTCATCCAAGCACCACCACCAAGCTCATCCATTCAAATCGGCATACCCCATAAATTCCTCAAATTGGATATAAGAAAAAAAAAAATAAAATACACACGCCTCCCCGATCGATTCCACGGTTTCGTCAACCGTGATTCTTCTCCACCACCATCCCCAGATTGATCACGACGGTTCTGTCAACGGCTGCGCGACGGCGTTCTCACCCTCGTCGTCATCATCGTCCATCACGCAGGAACTCCTCCTCCAGCCCGAACACGCCTTGCTCGAACAGGTCGGCGCGGGCGAGGCACGCCACCTGACTGGTCAGCGAAGGCGAGCAGAGACCAGTCCTCGAGTTGCTTCCCCTACTGGAGAGGGATGTTTCAATGCAAGCGTGGCCATGGCCCCACTATTGAGGGCGAGCACAATTTTTTTTTAATTGAATCCCTATTTGTTTGTGAATTTGTTAATCGAGTTGGGTGTTGTTGGGTTGATGGTGGATTTAAGTTTATTGGTTTACGGTGGATTCGGGTTTATCGAGCACCCACAACACACACCTGGCGCTGCTACTCTCCGTGCAACGGCGGTGGATGAAAGCAGAGGAGGCACCGGTGGCTTCGAACGGCAGCAAAGAAGCGAAAGAAGATGGAGGCGTGTTGGTTCACCCATAGCGGCGGCGACACTTGTTGCAGAGGAGATCTGGCGGCGGTTTGTTGTGGCTGCGAGTTCGACTACAACGATGAAGGCGGCGACTAAGTCAGGGAATGGTTCGATTGGTGCGGCAGCAAGGTAGATGAAGGGGGGAGTGATGCAGGTGATGGAGGTGAGGTGGCGGTGGAAGGAAGGGAAGAATAAAATTGAGAGAGGAAGGAAAATAAAAGAGAGAGCGGTCTGAGGCGGCGGTTGACGGGGAAGAGGGGCGGCAAAGGGGAAAAGGAAGAGAAGAAGAAAAAAATTGTAGAAGAGAGACATAAAATAATTAACAATTGTAGGGAATTAGTTTAGTATTTATGGATTTAATTGTAACTATAATTTTTTAATTTAAATTCAGTAGTGGGTAATAAAATTGAGAGCTATCAAAAAATAATTAATAATTAGTTTAGTATTTAAGGATTTAATTGTAACTATAATTTTTTAATTTAAAATTCAGTAGTGGGTAAAAAAATTGAGAACTATCAAAAACTAATTAATAATTAGTTTAGTATTTAAGGATTTAGTTGTAACTATAATTTTTAATTTAAATTCAGTAGTGGGTAAAAAAATTGAGAACTATCAAAAAAAGTAATAATTAATTTTGAGAAAAAAATTCAAATGTGTAAAAAATTGGGATGTGTAAAAATTTAATCTCATAAAAAAAGTTTAATTTAAGAATAAGGATTATAATTTAGGAATTTCAACTAAAAAATTCAAAAATGTGGGGTAGGGGCATTTTTGTAAATTTGAAATTCGTAAAATGGGTCATCCGGTTAGAAGAAATGGGACGGGTGGAGCTGGGTCAGTTTTGGGTTAAACCCTGACATGTGGGACCTAACAAAGCTGATGTGGCATCGAAAACTTGCCACGTCAACAATTTTCGCCGGATTTCGACCGGAGCTGACCAAAAGGAGTGAACAGAAGGATGAAAAGAGACCAAAATCCTACATAAGGATGAATTCCAACTTTGAGGGTCAACACAGGGACAAAAAACGTTTAATCCATTTATTAATGGGCTAGTCTAATAGTAAATGGCCTTGTATCTTGGAGGCTTATTATAATTGCTATTAAACTTTATCTCTGCTATTAATTCATGATAAAAGTACTACAAATAAGCTCTTTCAAATTTCAAACACTCTTGTGATGAACAGTAACCATCGTCCCCTATTTTTCAAACCCATCCTCTCTTATTCTGATGATCTATTTTTGCAAATCCAACACCCATATTTTCCACTTCCATCTTATTATCTCTTTCAGTCTCTCAATTGCTCTTCTAGTTAATAGTTTATTATTTATTTGAGTGTTTATTAGTTGCAACTTATGTGGCTTTATAGTAGCGGTTTCTTCTTCCCTTGTTCTTGAATTTCAATTCCATTGTGAAGTATGTTATAGAAATTAATGTTGATGGTGGCTGATAGTGGCGGCAACGACGGTGATGACGGCGGCGACTGTAGCTTGAAGCTTTGCTTGCATGTTTTTTAAAAAATAGTCATTTACGATGGACATATTGCAGCGTGTATGCACGTGGACGCTATAGAGATTATTTAACTTTGTTGCTCACCTTCAATTTCTGTCTCGTTTCATGCTATAAGGGCAAGATGTTTTGCAATACTTATGTTCTTTTCCAGTTTAGGTTAACTTTTTTGTCTGTTACTGGGTTGGCCCGATAATAAAAGGCTTGATGCCTTAATTTGCATGTTTGCTTTGAGATAAAAAAACTCTATTTCCTTTATTAATGCATGACATGTATTTGGACAATAACAAAATGAGCATATAACCTCAGCATCCTAGTTTTCTTCTTCATTCACCAACACAATAGTATCTAAGGCTCGACTTTTTATTTCCTTCTTTCAAGTCTATGCTAGCAACATCACTAGGCATATTGTTTGCATAATGAACAGCGAGCGACCCCGCACTACCGGATCCGACCACTGAAGGTGTCGAGTGTCCTCAAACCGGGTTTTGGTGTTTTGTTTTTTTTTTGGGGGGGGATGAATTAGGCTTTAAGCTTTTTCGGACAAAAACGTTGGTTTCTGCCAGGGGCGGATCTAGATAAAAAACTTAGGGGGGGGCCAAATCGTAATATTATATAAACTAATAGGGACTTAATTATATCATATTTAAAAACATGAAAAAAATGTAAGGGAAGGGCCAAAGATGGACTCGAACGTGCAACGTTGAGGAAGTAGAACTGTACCACTAACCACTAAGCTATAAGTTGGTATATGAAAAATCATTACCAGATATTGAACAAATAGGATTTTAGGGCGGGCCTGGGCCCCCCTTGCTCGCCCCTATATCCGCCCCTGGTTTCTGCGATACGAAATCTTTCAAGTGCTTAGCGAGTATATGAAACAAGAAAACAAGAAGAGAGAGAGTAAAAGAGAGTGAACACAAATAATTTAGAGTGGTTTCCCCTTACCAGGTACTCCACTACCTAAAGGTTCCTCCCTTTAGGATTTTCAAACACTCACTATTTTTAGGTTTTTGTAGGTTCAACTTAAACCTTTACACACACAAGCTTTTTTAGGCTAAGCTCAAATCTTTACAAGCTTTTCACAGGCTAAGCTCTAACGTACCCTTAAATCTAATCCTAGACTTGAGTTCCCAGCAAATCTAATCCAAGACTTTCTTACAATTGCCCTTAGAATGTATTTTACAAAGTTCACAGAAAAACCAGATCAGAAACCACGATTTCAAGCACAAATATATACTTAGATTTAGCACAATGGCTGGGATAATCGATCAGAGGTGTAATGGACCTCTTGTATAGAATTCGAGTATGAGGGAAAGCAGTTGCAACGGATCTTTGTACTCCTAGTTGACTTCAGTTCATTAACTCTTTGGCTTGGTATTGTTGCACCATGTCAACTCCTTGGTTGCAGAGAATTTCCAAATCTGGAAAGTTTGGACCACCTTCTTGAGTTGAGTAGGAGTTTGGTGGGAAAGTCTTCTGCACTTCAATAATGTCTTTCCTCTTACTTGTTCATCAGTTCAGGCCGTTGGAAGTGGGGTTTTAATGCCCGGAGGACCACACGCAACTTGTACAAAAGTTTGAAAGTGACAGCTTGCAGACATGGTTGCAACAAAAACCATCCGGCGTGTGTTCGAGATATGGTTTCAGCAAAAACCATAATTCCTCCTATAAATTAAAATCAACACATGAAAGGCTGGAAGCACACTAGTAATTTGTTAGCAATCAAAACCATTTTATAACCCATGGCGAAACATGGTTAACCCACTAATCAACATTAGGAGGTGATTAACCCAATTTTTGGTCAACAAAATTTACATGAAAAGTGCAGTAAAGAAGAATAAAGATAAATTGGGTAAAAGACAATAACTTTGATTAATTGTTCTTTTGATTTGGCATTCCCCCTTTACAAGAATTGTCGAATTCCTTATATAGGCACTCACAACAGTCATAGGATAAACATTAATCTCAAATTCTATAAAGATAGACTCGCTTGAATTCTAAATTCAAGACCTACAAGATAAATCAGTTCCGGATACGAATCCTCCGAGATAAGACCAGATCATTATTCAAATTTAAACTCTGGAGATTTTCAACCAACAAATCCAATCCTAGATATTAAGAATCTTAATTGCTCGTCAACCAACAACTTACTCTGTCGATGAATGAAAACTAACCCATCGATCACAAACTTGATCGATGGCATCCAGCCCAATGATCATCCCCCTGGACGCCCAATCATCACTCCTCTGGATGCCCAATGATTAGCATCCAGTCCATACACACCTCTAAGCCCATGATTTTGGGCCTGGTACAAACAGTTGTCCCCCCCCCCCCCCCCCNTATAACCTTGCCATTGAAAGTATCGATAAGAACTGGATCCTTGATCCTTGCAAGCTAAATCTCGCTCCCGGCCATCAACAAGGATCATCGACCAAAAGGCGCCATAGATGGGCGATCGCTAAAGGCGACCACCAAATTCCAATGATCAAGGCGACCATTATCCTCCCAATGGTCACTCATAACTAGCCATTTAGGGGCGACAATTGATCTTCAATGGTCAGAGGCAGTCCAAAGATGGATCAACTCCATCGGTCATAAAAAAGTACAAAGTTGGATCGCTATGAGCCACTTTCAAGCTCCAACAATGAGAAATAATGCAGAGCCAGATCATTAGGGATGGCTTTCAAACTTCAACGACCAGAATTAATGCCAAGTTGGATCACTGGCCAACAAAAACCTCCTTGGCCAATTTATTCAAATATATCACCGAGGTCACCAAGTCGTGTTGGCCATCATGAAAGTAAATGATTTTTGGCCATCTAGAAATAAATGGCCTAATTAGGTAGAATTATCACAAGAAATAATTCTACTCCAAGCCATCCAAACCATCCAAGCCAACAGTAGGATAACAAGCTTGTGATTGCGAAAAAGAATTATTCTATTGTTGAGTGGATGAGAGGGTATTCGGCTTTACCTTTTAATTCCAGCTTGTATTCGCATGTAGAAGGTCTTCTGGCAACTGGAAAAGATAGAGATCGGTCCTTATCATCATTTGTTGACATGACCTCACTCTTAGAAATCTGGACTCCAGGTTTAGCTCCCAAAAATGGAGCATCTGCCACTCGCTCCTCTTCTTTAAGCTATATGGAGTTGATCATTGGCTTCGCATTGAAGAAGATAGGCAACACAAAGGTTGTATTGACCAAAACTTTCTCCAGGAGAATGCCGAATTGTATTGCTTGTGACGTTTCCTTTTCAACTTCTTTCGACACATGCGAGGCATCCCTAACTATAGCCCTACACTTAGGGATCCAAACCTTAGTTAGTGGCCTCACTAGCTGTGACTTGGTTTCCTTCCTGACTAGGTGCTCACTCTTTGCCTCTGATTTGGATAATGAATGACCTAGAGCCTGGATTATTGGCCTCCCAGATCGTCCTAACAACCTCTCCTTGGCTGATCGCTGTAGCTGAGTGCCTAGCCTTTCCACTATCAACCTTCTAGGGACAACAACTTCACCTTTAGATTAGCTTGGACTCGGCCAATGATCTCTCTGTTCTCTTTGGTGGTATATGGTGAGCAACACCCAGCTCTCGCCTTAGACGTAGTATGCACCTCTTCTGGAATTTTTTAAGCCAAATCTCTCAAATCAAGCCTTCAAACCTCTCAGGTGCTCACGTGGGGAAATTGGTGTTTGCCATGGCCTCTCTCTCAGCTGGTTCATATGAGACCTAAAATCCTTGGGTGCTGAGGGCTTAATCATCCTGGACGGAGGCCTACTATCGATCATTTCAGATCAAAATTGCACTTCTGGATTAATCCTTCTACATTCATAGCACCGTGTGACTTCGTAGTTGATTTCCACCACCTTTGCCTTCATTTTTGCATCAGAACATGTAAACTTCATATATGGCTTGGAAATATTGAGTGATGTCTTCTTTGCATATCCGGCCCCAAGAGTTTGTGGATTTTAATCATTTGGAACGGTCTGGCCGTTGTGGCCATTGGTAGTGGCCTTTCGATCTTGGCCACTAAGAATTGTGTGATGGTTCTTCTTTCTGGGAATAGCCTGATGACTCTGGCTATCAACAATGCTCTGTGGATCGTGGCCATCGTGAATGGATAGACAATTTTGTCGACATCGAAGGCCTTCGCCCTGTAAAGCTGATGAAGAATCTTCCTCAAGAGGGCTTGGATCCGTGCCCTCCTGGTGGGCTGGCCTCTTCATATCAGCTAATGGTTGATTTTCTTTCGATTCTTCTTGAGGATCAAAATGTTGATCATAGTCTGGATATTCTTCATCAGCATACTCATCATAGCATGGGTGATCATCATTGACACCAAGCTCAGATTTATCATACCTAGACTAATTTGAGTCGAGGTCAGATTGGTTATCACCATACCAATATTGGCTAAGGCCTTGCCCCCTTGTTCTGACATACTTTGGAGGCTATGGTCGGGGTGAACATCCTTCAACAAGCGATTTTATTCCTTGTGAGCCTTGTACGCCCACCTCTGATGATATTTTCATGACTTTTCTGGTATTCACCATTATTATGTTGGTCGTTATTGTTGGGGATGGCCTGTGCTGCAAGTGGAGGTGGCGGACAGCGGAGGAGATTACTGGCGACTTGCCGTCCTCCAACAATATAACCTTGTGGACCGCCTTGAAGTTGTTAACCTTGAAAATTAAGAACGACAGGGCCATATGGCTGGTCTTGCTAGCTAACTTTTGAGACAGCAGGTTGAAGTCCGTGGTCGGAATAACCAGTTGTCTGATTTTGCTGCCAACCCTCGTTACCTATTTTGGGTGCCATCTGCCCCCTGGCCTCATGGCATCCTCGTTATAGTCAGGGGCCATGCTGGGATTAGGCCCTCTTTGAGTCCGATTGAAAGCATCGTTTCCCCCTGGTTATAGTCATCGTGCCAGGGAGCTGTGAATACCCCACCCAAAATCACTTGGGCCTATTCACCTTTCCTTTACACCTTCTTCATAACCATCATCCAACATCTTTAGAGTCGCCACCCAAATTTTATTATGGGACAAAAACTTGGGAAAAACCCTTCATGTGACTCCATTTAGGCAACTGGATAACGAACCAAAGATGCTGGACCCGGGGATTCGTCATGGATGGGAAGATGTTAGGCACCCGTCCGTGTTGGGGCAAAACTTTGTGCAATTAGAGGATTTTGTATGCCTTGTGAAAATGTGCAAGTGTGAGCACCAAAACATATAATAACTGAATACAAAAAAAAAAGGGAGAAGAAGAAGAATGGGCTTGAGTTTCCACCACTAGAAACCACCTATGTACCCCGGCGACCGGGTTCAAAGCCCACGTAGTTCTTGACATGGCATCACAACAGTCACCTCATCATCAACATCAACATCTCAACAATAATTGGTCAGACAAAAAGGGATTAGGATTACCTCTTGTAGCCCTCCTTTAGCTCCTTGGTTTGGGTTGTGCCCCCCACACAATTTCCTCCCACTCCTCAACTCAATCTTGGAGTTCTTCTTGATTTTCCCTTTTGCTGCCTTTAATGGATGGTGCTACCCACGAAATTCTGCCCGAGTTTTTTCTATGGAACTATTTCTTAAGCTTGGAGAGATAGAGTTTCTCCAAGCTTTAAAGCTTTATGAAGAGTGTTTGTGTAGTAGGATGTGTCCTCTAAAATGTGAGAGAGGGGTCCTATTTATAGTGTTCTGAGTAGACTAGGGGCGTGAACCAACTTAATTATCAAGGTAATGGCCAAAAATCTGGGCCAAAACCGAGTAGAATCAGATTACGGGCGAAAATCAGGGAGAAAATGCGTTTCTGGGTGTGCATGACCGCCATGGCCGGCGGTCATCCTATGGATGACAGTCAGGCCGGGCGGTCATGGGTGGAAGACCGCCCAGGCCCGGCGGTCATCCCTAGTTGACCACCCGTGCCTACGCGTCTCACCTGTTCTTACCTTTTTCGGTCTCGATTCTCCCCTAATTCATCCCTGATTGATCCTACCGCATAATTAACCCCTAGACTGCACAGAATCCTCTGATTTCTTGATTACTACTCCTCTCAATCTTCTCCTAATTGACTAATTATACATTGGTTCTTCATTTTAAGCCAAAATCATACCAAAAATATTCTTGCTATTATGGAATTATTTAACTCTAATTTTCTAAGAAAATCAGAGCTAAATTTGTTTGCAAGCAAGGTGTTAATGGGCTGTGCAACTCTGAAGAAAAGTCCATACCTTATTAAGTTAAACCCTTACAATTATCTTCAACCTAAGAATAAATATAATTAGGTTTAATAAATAGATAAGCCAAAATTTAGTGAGATAAAATACATTTTAGCAATTTAGTCCTTAACATATCCTATGATTAAATCGTCTTATTAATCCTAGGCATATAAAAGTCTTAATTACTATAACGTATAAATTCTACTAAAATTAAACCCCATCCACGCTTCAGCCCAAGACTAACTCATCAATCTTATGATTCAAATATGTCTGGAGTCTAATCTCAGTATAATTTTCATGGGTCAAATTTGGGTGTTCACAGATGCCCCTCGGTGGTGAGTCTTTAAAACTTAAAGACGAAGCAACGCAAGGAAGGAACAACCAAATTTGGATAACGAATGTGAGTGTTGTGGACCAATAGTTAGAGCATCACATGCTCCACCTCGAGAATCATCTCATCACGAGGTTTGTGATTGACTCATCTCATCTCTTGGGATTTTTCTGGTCCCAAGAGTTACCGGGAATCATCTCATCCCAGGGTTTCTTTTGGGATTTTCCTGGTCCCAAAAGTCATTAACAGAGGATCATCTCACCTATGCTAACTAAGGATATTATCACCCTCCCGTGGGGATTTTGGTAACTAAGGATATTATCACCCTCCCGTGGGGATTTCGTTAACAAGGATCATCTCACCTATGTTAACTAGGGATATTGTCGCCCTCCCTTGAGGATTTTGCCAACTCAGGATATTATCAACCTCCCGTGAGGATTTTGCTAACTAAGGATATTATCACCCTCCCGTGGGGATTTTTCAAACTAAGGATATTACCACCCTCCCGTGGGGATTTTGCTAACTAAGGATATTATCACCCTCCAGTGGCGATTTTGCCAACTAAGGATATTATCTCCCTCCCGTGGGGATTTCGTTAACGAGGATCATCTCACCTGTGCTAACTAAGGATATTATCACCCTCCCGTGGGGATTTTGTTAACGAGGATCATCTCACCTGTGCTAATTAAGGATATTATCACCCTCCCGTGGGGATTTCGTCAACAAGGATCACCTCACCTGTGTTAACTAGGGATATTATCACCCTCCCGTGGGGATTTTTCCAACTAAGGATATTATCACCCTCCCGTGGGGATTTTTCCAACTAAGGATATTATCACCCTTCCGTGGGGATTTTGCGAACTAAGGATATTATCACCCTCCCGTGCGGATTTTGCTAACTAAGGATATTATCACCCTCCAGTGGCGATTTTGCCAACTAAGGATATTATCTCCCTCCCGTGGGGATTTCGTTAACGAGGATCATCTCACCTGTGCTAACTAAGGATATTATCACCCTCCCGTGGGGATTTCGTCAACAAGGATCACCTCACCTGTGTTAACTAGGGATATTGTCGCCCTCCTGCGAGGATTTTGCCAACTAGGGATATTATCACCCACCCGTGGGGTTTTTGCTAACTAAGGATATTATCTCCCTCCCGTGGGGATTTTTCCAACTAAGGATATTATCACCCTCCCGTGGGGATTTTGCGAACTAAGGATATTATCACCCTCCCGTGCGGATTTTGCTAACTAAGGATATTATCACCCTCCCGTGGGGATTTTGCTAACTAAGGATATTATCACCCTTCCATGGGGATTTCGTTATCAAGGATCATCTCACCTGTGTTAACTAGGGATATTGTCGCCCTCCCGTGAGGATCTCATCTCATCTCGGGGGTCTTGGGATTTTCATGGTCCCAAGAGCTAACGGGAATCATCTCGTGGTTCATCTGCATCGTCTCGGTGCTCCTCTATGTCGGGACAATGTCCCTGGGATATCTATCCCGCAACATCTTCATCCACTCAACTTTAGGGGTATCTGCCCCTAACGACTCTCATCAATTCTACTTCTATCTTAGGGGCATCTGCCCCTGCGACTCTCATCGGCTCTACTTTCATCTTAGGGGCGCCTGTCCCTGGTCTCGGCTGGTCTAGATCGAGCATGTTCGTGGACCCTTCGGATCCTCCCTCATTCAAGGCAATCGTCCAAAGAATAGGCTCATCACGTTTTCAAAAGATTTATCATTCCAAAGCAAAACATACGTCTAACACATCGCAGGCATATCGTAGAACATATGGGTTTTTGGTACGGATGGTACCCATATTTTATGGTTTGAGACAATCATGTACCTATAACTTTTCTCGAGACAATCATGTACCTGGACTTTTAACGGGCAGGTCAGTCATGGGTCTCGGGCTGGGTATCTGCTGACCTGGAAGCTGCCCAAAATTGGGCTGCTGCCCGTAACTCAAAACGACGTCGTTTCACCACAAAATGACGTCGTTTAGCATCCATGCAGCTATGCTCTTAGGATCATACAACAACCCTAATGAGGTAGCATGCCCCGAAAATCACACATTCCAAACCATGGGGTAGCATGCCCCTGGCATCACTTCACAAAAAAAAGGTTTAGGCCTTACGACTCGTTCTGCCGAAAATGCCCCAAACTCATCGCATCAAACAACAAAAGTTGGGGCTTACATCTCCTGGAATGCCCAAACTCACATCTCGACTCATCAACAATAGTTGGGGCTTAAATCTCCTTGAATGCCCAGGACAACACATATTTATAAAAAACTGGGCCTTTACATCTTCTCAGGAATGCCCAACATCGAACATTAATCAACAAAAGACGGAAGACCGCCGTGCCCTAGATTCTACAGGTGATCGTAATGTCTACATCTCGAGTGCGGGCATAGCATGCCCGTTATTCCACAAACAAAGTCATCAATAGATTCGGGCATGCCATGCCCCTCCAGTCATTAACCCCAGGAAATGTAATTCTACATCAAATGACGAAATTAAAATGTTGTCACTTTCGTTGATCATTTACCCTCAACCAAGTCTACCCTACTAAAGAATCCATGTAAGTGATGCATGAGCGTGTCTACCATGTGTTTATCTTTTCAATGCATGAGGGATGCCCCTAGTCTCTACATGATGCCATGGCATGTTGTTTATCCTCTTCCACTTTATCTCTTTTTCTCTTTCTATTTTTCACTTCGAATGCAAGCGCTATCTACTTCTGCATGTATGGATGCAAGTGTTATCTACTTAGTGCGTCTGGATGCATGTACCCCTAGTATGATGCATGAGCAACGAAAATCATTGAAGCCGAAGGTGGAAGTTAAGAAACTTGAAAAACGCGAGTTATCCCATCTAAAATCACAAAAGCTTCAAGTGAAGGACTCCCAATGGCCATGAATATATATTTTTTCAACAAGGACCCCATGAATGGCCAAAACTAGTAGTAATAAGACTCTTCAAATCAAATATTTTGAAAATCTTTACCAAATCACCGTCTAAAGGGAACTTAGATCAAGACACCCCATCGAGGACTCTTGAGAGTTCATATAAAAAAAAAAAACATTTTAGAATAAAAACCCGAGCAAAGAAAGATCCCATATGCAAGTATGATTTGACGTCATAAAATTTTCAAAAAGAAATCCCATAGACAAATCCCAGGTCTAAACTCCACTATTATGTATAGATACTCTCAAAAGGATCAATAGGTCTTTCATTGAGGGTTGTAATGGGGTCATGTGTATAGGTTTATCAAAGAAGGATAGTAGGGGATTCAAAGTTCAAAACCACATCTTAGGAAAGGCCTTGAGTGAGCTCCCATCAAGAAAACAAAAGTTATTCTGAAAGTGCAATTCTTGAGATAACATCCAACTTGGCTTGACCTTCTTGAGGAAATTCTTCTTGCTTCAAATCAATTGCTTTTGCACATACTTGCTTCTTTGCTGTTTGGATTTTCCGAAATCAATTTTGGAAGATTTTGATGATTTTTTTTCGATTGATTTGAACGACTTTCGATGAATGGCTTTGGCTATTCCTCCGTGTGTACACTTCGGCCTTTTTTGATTCTCTTGGAGCGATTCATTGCTCATATGCACTTGTCATCAACAAAAAATTCTTTGATGAAAGCTCGGAGTGAGACTTTCCCAATGGGTTTTGAAGAAGGTATGATTGTTGGAAGAGAAATATATGATAGCCGTAGAGAAGCCTCCAAGGGCTAAAGGTGGGCCGATGTGCGTAACCAAAGAAAGTCTGGCTATCACGTCATGGGCTCAAAGAGGGTTACCAAAGGATAATGCTACCGGGTAGGCTTTTTGTTGGCTTGCGAGCTTGAGCAAAGAGGGCCTAAATCATATCCTTTATCGAGCATCTATATGAGAAATTCATTTTGAAAAGGCTTGGCAATTTGTTCTAGGATGTAAATGTTGACGTCAAGATTTTTCGAAAAAAGAAACAGGCATAGGGAGTTCGGAAAAACAAATTTCGGGTTGAGCAATACAGAAAATTTGAAACTCCAAGAGTCATCATTGGCCATCCATCAACAAAATTCCCCTTAATCATGGCAATTGGTGGATTTGAAAAATTAGTTTTTCACTCATGGTGTCCTAAAGGTAGGATTTTCAGTCAATTTGTTTCATGACCATCAAGAATCCTAGACTTAGGCTTTGTTTTATTTCAAACAACAATTGGTGGAAAACATGATGGAATATACCCGCAAAAGACGTTTCTTTTCTTTGAAAACAGTCTCCTTTTTTTTTTTTGAGAAAACTCAAGTTTCAACAAAGACGATGCACCTCGACTCGATTTGTTTGATTTGAAAATCATGTCATGCAATATTCAACGTATGCAAATGGGGATTCCCTAAAACAAGGTAGACCGACAGGACATGTATGTCAAATGGGGCAACAAAACCAAAAATTTATCATCGGCTTTGATATGTATACCTACATCTCTGGGGTTCGTTTACCTGACTCATCAAATTACACTATGCAATATTGCCCTTATGCAGAGTTGGCACGGTGGTCCCACTAATTACACATATCACAGAATAAATAAAAACACTCTATTTACACATACACAAATCCACAATAATAATCACACCAAAAATGCACATACCACTTATTGATTCAATATGCATGGGATGCTCAAGGTATGGGTAAAAAAGTTTTTCTTGTCCCTTCACTTTTTTGTTTTCGCATTTGTTGTCCCTCTTCCTTTTTTTTCACTCAACATGTCCCTCAACTCTTAATTTACCGGGTCACCTTGTCCTTATTACCCTTTACAGCCGGTTAATGACTACGGTGCCGACACGTGTCAAATGGGGCCCACAATTTGCTAATTTTTAATTAATTCTCTCTTTTTTCTAATTTAATTTATAAAACCTTTATTCTTTTTTTCTGTCCACCATTTTCTAATTTTTTGTTGTTTTCTTTTTTTTTTTAATAACAAGTAAATCGAGTCTACTTTTTAAGACCTGGTATATTGAAAGTCGAAGAAGGCGACATGGCCGAGGAATTTTTAGATCTTAACTCCTTCAAGCTCTTGATCTCACTCGTTGCATCTAAAAGAAACACAATCAATACAGCGGGATCTGAATTTGAATCCACTCTTAATGTCACCCAGTTTTCTCCTTCCTTGATCTCTCTCGTTAGCATACCTATCTTCCCCATCTTCTCTTCAATTGTCGTCGGCCCACCTTTCCCCTCTCGGTTGCAGTTGTCGACTGGGTCACCATCACTGCAAAGTGCTGCCACCCTTTGGTCAAGAGTGCATTTCACTTGGGAGAAAATGTGTGCAGAAAAATTAAAAATTGCTTGCTTTGAATAATCGTGTTTTTGCGGCGGAGTAGAAGACGACGGGTTTGTTCATCTTACGGAGGCGGTTGACCTGGCTGACGAGGACGATCATGCCCAGATCCTTGAAGCTCCTGGTGTGGGAGATCCCGCAATGCTTGACCCACAAATCGGTCATCTCGAGGAACTGTTTCCCGAACCGCTCGGCCAGAAGAGTTTGGAGTTGCCCTCGAAGGCGGAAACAATGTCGTCGCTGGAGATCTCGGGAAGGACCCATTCTTTCTTGGATCAGACCCCGGATTCGTAGGGCAAGGTGGTCTTCCCGACGCGGGAGTCGAAGAGGTTGCGCCAGTAGGACCCGGGGAAGGCTTTGAGGGCGTCGAGGTCGTGCTGGATGTCGAGGAGGCCGCCGGAGTTGGAGCGGTAGACGATCTTGTCGAGGGAGTAGGACTCGTCGGCGTTGGAGGAGGTGGACGGGAAAGGGACGTACTTGGCGGAGAAGTTGTGGGCGTCTGGGTGTGGGGACAGCCGGTGGGCCTCGTACCGGATGTTTGATACTTTGTTGAAAGAGAACCCGGCGGCAGCGGCGGTGGTTGTGGAGGAGGAGGGATCGGAGGAGGCGGCGGCTCTGATGGAGGGGAGGGAAAGCGGGGTTCTTGGGGTGGGTTTGAAGGTGGGCTTGGAGGTGGCGAAGTGAGGGGAGGGGAGGAAGGAAGAAGTGAAAGCCGCCGCCATTTTGGGTTTTAGGTCAGGTGGTGGCGTAGTAGGACGAAAATGGAGTAAAGAGAGTGGTATGTGTTTAATAAATGAGGTTTATTAAAAATAAGCAAATTTTTTTCATTTTTTATTTTGTTTAAAAATTGTTTTATAAATTAAATTAGAAAAAAGAGAGAATGAATTAAAAATCAGTAAATTGTGGGCTCCCACTTGACACGTGTCAGCACCGTAGTCATTAACCGGCTGTAGAGGGTAATAAGGACAAGGTGACCCGGTAAATTAAGAGTTCAGGGACATGTTGAGTGAAAAAAAAGGAAGAGGGACAACAAATGCGAAAACAAAAAAGTGAAGGGACAAGAAAAATTTTTTTATCTCAAGGTATGCAGCTGGTTGGGGGCTGAAAGACTGCCGCTAAGGAATAGTTTGGCCTACTCACATGTTATAAAGGATATCGCGTCAGGTCCGGGGCCCATTAATCCCTATCATTGCTTGAGCAGCGAGAAACCGGTTCACACAAGTCACTATCGTTTAAGCAAAACATTATAGTGGACTTGGATCCCCTGGCCCTCTTACGGTAAGGGCTTCACAAAATTTATCATGAATGCAAGACACTTATGATGACACAAAAAAAGGCATACAAAAATCCAATGATAGCATAAGGTTTCTTGAACCCTCTAAGTCCCCAATGGAGTCGCCAGCTGTGAATACCCAACCAAAAATCACTTGGGCCTATTCACATTTCCTTTACACCTTCTTCATAACCATCATCCAACATTTTTGGAGTCGCCACCTAAATTTTATTAAGGGACAAAAACTTGGGAAAAAACCCTTCATGTGACTCCATTTAGGCAACTTGATAACGAACCAAAGATGCTGGACCTGGGGATTCGTCATGGATGGGAAGGTGTTAGGCACCCGTCCATGTTAGGGCGAAACTTTGTGGAATTAGAGGATTTTGTATGCCTTGCGCAAATGTGCAAGTGTGAGCACCAAAACACATAATAACTGAATATTAAGAAGAAAGGGGAGAAGAAGAAGATTGGGCTTGAGTTTCCATCACTAGAAACCACCTACGTACCCCGGCGACCGGGTTCAAAGCCCACGTAGTTCTTGACATGGCTTCACAACAGTCACATCATCATCAACATCAACATCTCAATAATAATTGGTCAGACAAAAAGGGATTAGGATTACCTCTTGTAGCCCTCCTCAAGCTCTTTAGTTTGGGTTGTGCCCCCCACACAATTTCCTCCCACTCCTCAACTCAATCTTGGAGTTCTTCTTGATTTTCCCTTTTGCTGCCTTCAATGGATGATGCTACCCACGAAATTCTACCAGATTTTTTTTCTATGGAACTATTTCTTAAGCTTGGAGAGATAGAGTTTCTCCAAGCTTTAAAGCTTTATGAAGAGTGTTTGTGTAGTAGGATGTGTCCTCTGAAATGTGAGAGAGGGGTCCTATTTATAGTGTTCTGGGTAGACTAGGGGCGAGAACCAACTTAATGATCAAGGTAATGGCCAAAAATATGGGCCAAAACCGAGTAGAATCAGATTACGGGCAAAAATCAGGGAGAAAAAGCGTTTCTGGGTGTGCATGACCGCCAAGGCCGGCGGTCATCCTATGGATGACTGCCAAGCCGGGCGGTCGGCCATCCCGAGATGACCGCCCGTGCCTACGCGTCTCACCTGTTCTTTCCTTTTTCGGTCCCGATTCTCCCCTAATTCCTCCCTGATTGATCCTACCGCGTAATTAACCCCTAGACTGCCCATAATCCTCTACTTTCTTGATTACTACTCCTCTCAGTCATCTCCTAATTGACTAATTACACATTGATCCCTCATTTTAAGCCAAAATCATACCAAAAACATTCTTGCTATTAAGGAATGGTTTAACTCTGATTTTTCACGAAAATCAGAGCTAAATTTGTCTGCAAGCAAGGTGTTAATGGGCTGTGCAACTCTGAAGAAAAGTCCATACCATATTAAATTGGACCCTTACATTTATCTTCAACCCAAGAATAAATATAATTTGGTTTAATAAATAAACAAGCCCAAATTTAATGAGATAAAATATACTTTAGCAATTTAGTCCTTAACATATCCTATGATTAAATCGTCTCATTAATCCTAGGCATATAAAAGTCTTAACTACTATAACGTATAAATTCTACTAAAATTAAACCCCATCCATGCTTCAACCCAAGACTAACTCATCAATCTTATGATTCAAACATGTCTGGAGTCTAATCTCAATATATTTTCATGGGTCAAATTTGGGTGTTCACAGGGGCCATGTTGGGATTGAAGGCTGCCTGATATCTGACATTGTTAGGGTGACCGTTTTTTATAATGGCCTAGGCTATTGGTGTTAGTTTTATGCCCAAAAGCCAATCTATGGATGATTGTAGTCATGTATATACTTTGAGGTTATTCCAATAAATATGATTATGAGATAATTGCTTGCACATATTTATAACCCTAGTTCATATTTGATATATTCTTAAATGTCCCTAGTCGGTTATTATTACGGATGGGTTGTAATAATAAATTAAGACTAGCGTATGTTGAGAATTTATATGTGATATGAATTCAACATACGGGTACAAGTTAGAGAACTTGTGGACCGGACCGACCCACATAAGAACACTACATGGAACGTTATATATATGTCATTAGTGTTTCTTATAGATGTATTGTCCTTCGACCTGAGATCGTCAAGGTATCCAACATATGAATCATGTACTTTGATATTATTCCTAGTCATCCGTAACAGGGTGGACATAAGGGTAATCATTGGGTATATGATGATTATGTAGTGGGTTTTGATTGATCAAGAGGGGATTCGTCCGACCCATATAACGGGTATATTATCGGATGGTTTCTTGATAGAGTTGAACTGTTAAATGCATGACCATGCTCGGATTAGGTGATATGGTGATATCACGGGTATCCGTTTTATACAGTTATCTCGGGGATCAAGAAACATAGATTAAACATATACGAGATTGGCATATTCCATGTCTCGTGTTTGATCTAGATAATTGAACGAAAGGACGATGACATGTTCCGAGGCATATAGAATCAGTATTGATCTTGTCGTTCGGGTAGCAATGATGTGTTGCTAGACGCCGCTCTTTGCTTATAATTGTAAAATGAGATTTTACGATTATTGTCGGATGTTACAAGTGCCTACAGGGTCACACACATAGAGCCGTTGATTCGAGCAGATGGTTGAACTGTGGTTGGACCATGGTTGGACTGGGTATGGTTGAATCGTGGTTGGACCGTGGTTGAACCAGGGTCGGTTTTGTCACAATTATTAGCTGAATAATTGGCCAGACATTAGTGGTAAGGTGGTGTGTTTTCAGGTTGTCCATTAGTGGAGGCATGATAATGAATGCCATTATCTTGTCACCTAATGGGGCCTTATGTTGGCCATTATGCTAATGGACTTTTATGAATGGGATTGGGCACTTTGTGGTGATCAGATCACTCTCTACATTTTTCTCCCTCTCTCTCACGTTTTGCTTCTGCAAAATTCAGAGAAAACACCACACACACCTCTTCATCATTCTTTGTGAAAGAAAGAAGATAACCATACACACAAACACCCCAAGGTTGTTGCTTCCGGTTTACTCTTGCTAGCACATCAGTCCGGGAGTGCTCGAGGTTTGATTCGTAGGACGATTTCAAGCCAATCACGGTTCGTGTGGATACCATAGAGGAGCCAGGCCATTGTCTTGCTCTTGCTGATTCCGTCCAGCATTTAGGTGAAAGATCCTAATACTACAGGTACGAAAATTTTGTTATACGGTTTATGCATGCTTCAGTTGGTTCTTGGTTAGGTTTCCTTGTTTCCGCTGCATATTGTGCTTATTATGAGTGTCATAATAGCTCTAGGGAAACTTACAGTGGTAGCAGAGCCTCTTGTGATGCTCTAAACTAGATTTATGTGCATATGTTGATATGTTCATGCATATATATATGATATGTTATATGTGATATAGCTTGAACATGCTAGGCTTATGTGATATGTTGTTTTCAAATATGTATATGTGATATATGTATTGATGATGATGTTTGTCAAAAGAGTTTTGAAAAAGAGAACTTGATTGGTATGTGATATCAATCAAGTAGTTCTTGGCAGTAAGTCGAAAGAGTTCGACTAGGAAAAACCGAGTGTCGGTTTGTGTTTAGAACGATTCTAGTTCAAGTTCCGCAGGCCCAGAACATCGATGTTGGTAGGACAAACATCGATGTTCATGTATTGATTAGCCTTTGCCGAGCCGAATTAATACAACATCGATGTTCTAAGTAGGCTGGTTTTGGCCGAATCAAAATAACATCGATGTTGAGTTATCAACATCGATGTTGACTTGAAGAGGCCTTGGCAGAACTCTCAAAACATCGATGCTTAAGAGTTAAACATCGATGTTATTTGAGCTCGGCCAAATTGTTTTGAGTTCCAGAGCTCCAACAACATCGATGTTGTAATGTCCAACATCGATGTTCTTGAGTTCCAGCACCCAAACATTGATGTTTGAATGTTAAACATCGATGTTAAAATGCTACTGCCAAAACTTGAACTTTTCAGAATCTCAACAACATCGATGTTTGAAAGTTCAACATCGATGTTATTGAGCTACTGCCAAAAAGTTTGGAGTTCAAGTTACACACAACATTGATGTTGTAATGTCCAACATCGATGTTATGGAGCTACTGCCAAAATTGTTTGGAGCTCGAGTTCTCACAACATCGATGTTGTAATGTCCAACATCGATGTTATTGAGCTACTGCCAAAGAGTTGGGACAATTTGATTGTCACAACATCAATGTTACAAATGGTAACATCGATGTTATCATATAATTTTTGGGCCGGGGCTCCGCCCCGAGCCCTGGCAAGGGCGCTGCCCTTTGACCCCGCCCGCTAACCGGCTAGCGGGACCGCCGTGCTACCTCTGCGTAGCGGCTTATATTGCATACGATGCATTGTTATTGTATATGAGATATATAATTTGTAACTTACATGACATCAATGTATGATTTATCAAGAATATATGCATGAGTTGTATGAACATATATTGGTGAAATATTAAGTTCTTAGTTGCCTTCCATGATAAGCACTCATCAAGCTTAAGATCAACAATTGGTAGTTTTTGCCAAAGCAAGGTGCCATTGTTTATCCTAAGAAGGTGCGAGTGGATAATTGTAATATCTCGATTGCTTGTTGTGGGTTTGGACTTAACTAGGTTATCTTAATAGGATTAAGGACCTAGAGGCAAGGGTTGAGCTATGTCTATAAGATAGACTTGGACAAGATGTTGTTCACTCAACTATCCAAGAGTTACATAGAGATGTAATTGACAAAAGTTGTCTACCTAAATAGCTATGATGTAAGTTTATCAGCCAAAGCTGACTTATGTTGTAGTGAAATATGGATCTTGGCCTACTTGTTGTCATTTTATTGATTCATAGTAGGAGCATCATTTAATTAAATTCCTTGTTAAATGATTTATGTATGCATGACTCTTATTTGTGTGAGTTGATCTTTGTTGTAGAATTACCATGGCACAAAACACAGGTACATTGTCATTGCGATCAGTCCTTGAGAAGGAGAAACTTAATGGGAACAATTTCCTAAAGTGGTATCGCAATCTGAGGATCATCCTCAGACAAGAAAAGAAACTGTATGTCCTCGAAGGGCCTGTTCCGAATGAACCGACGCCTAATGCACCAAGGGCAGAAAGAGATGCTTACAAGAAGCATCTTGATGATGCAGTGGATGTTGCATGCTTCATGCTTATGGCCATGGAATCTGAAATTCAGAAACAACATGAGCTAATGGGGGCGTTCGATATGATCGAACACCTTAAGATGCTCTTTGAGGAGCAGGCTAGGCATGAGAGGTATGAGACCTCTAAAGCATTATTCCAATGCAGAATGGCTGAATCAACACCCGTTAGACCTCATGCGCTGAAAATGATCGGATACATTGAAAGCCTTGAGAGTCTAGGGTTTCCTTTGCAAAAGGAATTGGCTGTAGACCTTGTCTTGCAATCGTTGCCGGACAGCTACAACCAATTTGTCATGAACTTCAATATGAACCATCTTGACAAGTCCTTGTCCGAGTTGCTCAATATTTTGGGAACAGCTGAGCAACAAATGAAGACAAATAAATCCAACATATTGATGATTGGTAAAGGCAAAGGAAAGGGTAAGGCAAAGTTTAACAAAAAGAAGAAGGGTGCCAAAAAGTTTGGCGCTTGTGCTTCTCCTTGTGATCATGTGCTTAAACCCAAGGGTGGAGTTGCAAAAGATGGACATTGTTTCCATTGCAACAAACAGGGCAATTGGAAGCGCAACTGCCCTGTTTACCTTGAAGAGGTAAAGAGGAACAAGAAGGGAAGTGAGACTTCTACTTCAGGTATTTTCGTTATAGAAGCTAATATTTCTACTTCTGCATCATGGGTATTAGATACCGGATGTGGTTCTCACATTTGTGTAAATGTGCAGGAACTAAGAAAGAGTATAAGGATGGCGGAGGGTGAGAGAGACCTGCGTGTCGGGAATGGAGCAAGAGTTGCTGCATTAGCCGTAGGGACTTATTTTCTATCTTTACCTAGTGGCTTGGTTTTGGAACTTGATGATTGTTATTTTGTACCTTCCATAAGCAGAAATTTGATTTTCTGTATCTTGTTTGGACAAGAAAGGATTTTCATTTGTAATAAAGAACAAATGTTGTTCAATTTATTTCAATGATGTATATTATGGTGGTGCAAATTTAAGCAATGGATTGTATGTTCTAAACCTTGAGATGTCGATCTATAACATTAATACGAAGAAGGTTAGAATAAATGATTCTAATGAAACCTACCTTTGGCATTGTCGTTTAGGCCATATAAACGAAACTCGCATTGCGCAACTCCATAGAGATGGATTGCTAGACTCAATTGATTTTGAATCATATGAGACATGTGAGTCATGTTTGTTAGGCAAAATGACTAAGGCTCCCTTTAAGGGTAAAGGTGAAAGAGCCTCGGACTTATTAGGTCTCATACATACTGATGTATGCGGACCAATGTCTACACAAGCTAGAGGTGGTTTTCAATACTTCATTACGTTTACTGATGACTTCAGTAGATACAGCTATATGTATCTAATGAGACACAAGTCGGAATCCTTTAAAAGTTCAAAGAATTTAAGAATGAAGTACAGAATCAACTCGGGAAAAGTATTAAGATGCTTTGATCAGATCGAGGCGGTGAATACTTAGACCGAGGTTTTCTTGACTATCTAAGGGATTGTGGTATAGTATCACAACTCACTCCGCCGGGTACGCCTCAATGGAATGGTGTATCCGAAAGGAGAAACCGAACCTTGTTGGACATGGTTCGTTCGATGATGAGTCAAGCTGACCTTCCTTCCTCCTTTTGGGGACATGCACTATTGAGTGCTGCTTTTACACTTAACCGTGTTCCGTCTAAATCAGTCGAAAAGACGCCATATGAGATATGGACTGGGAAGCGTCCCAATTTGTCTTTTATGAGGATTTGGGGTTGTGAGGCTTACGTAAGACGTGAAGCTTCGGATAAACTTGGCCCAAAGTCTGAGAAGTGCCGATTTGTAGGTTACGCTAAGGAAACTAAAGGGTATAACTTCTATAATCCCACCGACCACAAAGTGTTTGTTGCTCGGACTGCGATTTTTCTAGAAAGGCAGTTTATTTCTAAAAGAATCAGTGGGAGGAAAATAGAACTCGAAGAAGTTCGAGACCTAGAGACTGAGATGGAACAAGAACAGGAACCACAAGATGTTGTGGACGAGAATCCTGTTCCTGTAACACAGGGACCGCGTAGGTCAGATAGGATTCCGCATGAGCCCGAGAGATATGGATTTCTCGTGACTCATACCGGTGAAGTGACGCTCATAGATGAGGATGAGCCCACTACCTATCAGCAGGCCGTTACGGGTCCGGACTTCCAGAAGTGGCTAGAAGCCATGAATTCGGAAATGGAATCCATGTATCAAAACAAGGTATGGACCTTGATTGATCCACCCGAAGGGGTAAAACCCATAGGGTGCAAGTGGGTCTTTAAGAAAAAGACCGACATGGATGGTAATGTGATTACCTACAAAAGGCGGTTGGTTGCAAAAGGTTTCAAACAAGTTCATGGTATAGACTATGATGAAACCTTCTCACCAGTTGCCATGGTTAAATCCATCCGGATTCTTTTGGCTATAGCCGCATACCATGATTATGAGATATGGCAAATGGATGTCAAAACCGCTTTCCTTAACGGAAATCTTTTAGAGGATGTGTATATGACACAGCCTGAGGGTTTTATCGATCCAAAGAATGTCAACATGGTATGCAAATTGCAAAGGTCCATTTATGGACTTACGCAAGCTTCAAGGAGTTGGAATCTTCGTTTTAATGATGTAATCAAAGAGTTTGGTTTCATCAAAAATGAAGATGAACCATGTGTTTACAAGAAGGTTAGTGGGAGCACTGTAGTTTTCTTGTTGTTATATGTTGACGACATTCTGCTCATTGGGAATGACATTCCGACACTACAGTCTGTAAAGGCTTGGTTAGGAAAGAATTTCTCAATGAAGGACTTAGGAGAAGCTGCCTATGTGTTAGGCATTAAGATCTATAGAGATAGATCCAAAAGGCTTCTCGGGCTAAGTCAGAGTACGTATATTGACAAAGTGCTAAAGAGGTTTAGCATGGAGAATTCCAAGAAGGGATTCTTACCCATGTCACATGGCGTCTCTCTCTCAAAGAGTCAATGTCCTAGTACATCAAGTGAGAGAGAGCGGATGAGACAGATCCCTTATGCTTCGGCAATAGGATCTATTATGTACGCCATGTTATGTACTCGACCTGATGTCGCTTATGCTCTGAGTGTCACGAGCAGGTACCAATCTGATCCCGGTGAGAGTCACTGGATGGCGGTTAAGAATATCCTTAAGTACTTGAGAAGGACTAAGGATGCATTCCTGGTTTACGGAAGCGTTGATGAGCTCGTTGTAAAGGGTTACACCGATGCTAGCTTCCAAACCGATAGGGATGACTTCAGATCGCAATCAGGATATGTGTTTTGTCTTGGAGGTGGTGCTGTAAGCTGGAAGAGTTCTAAGCAAGAGACAGTTGCAGATTCTACAACCGAGGCTGAGTATATTGCAGCCTCAGATGCAGCGAAAGAGGCTGTTTGGATCAAGAAGTTCGTAACTGAACTTGGGGTGGTTCCTAGTATTGAGAGTCCGATTGAGCTCTATTGTGACAACAATGGAACAATCGCACAAGCTCAAGAGCCTAGATACCACCAGAGATCCAAACATATTCTCCGACGCTATCATCTTATTCGAGAGATCATAGATAGAGGCGATGTCAGGCTGTGCAGAGTTCCTTCTGAGAACAATGTAGCAGATCCCTTGACGAAGCCACTCACGCAGCAGAAGCATGATGGTCATTGCGCATCCATAGGTATTAGATACATGTATGATTGGCTTTAGTGCAAGTGGGAGATTGTTAGTTATATGCCCAAAAGCCAATCTATGGATGATTGTAGTCATGTATATACTTTGAGGTTATTCCAATAAATATGATTATGAGATAATTGCTTGCACATATTTATAACCCTAGTTCATATTTGATATATTCTTAAATGTCCCTAGTCGGTTATTATTACGGATGGGTTGTAATAAAAAATTAAGACCAGCGTATGTTGAGAATTTATATGTGATATGAATTCAACATACGGGTACAAGTTAGAGAACTTGTGGACCGGATCGACCCACATAAGAACGCTACATGGAACGTTATATGTATGTCATTAGTGTTTCTTATAGATGTATTGTCCTTCGACCTGAGATCGTCAAGGTATCCAACATATGAGTCATGTACTTTGATAATATTCCTAGTCATCCGTAACTAGGTGGACATAAGGGTAATCATTGGGTATATGATGATTATGTAGTGGGTTTTGATTGATCAAGAGGGGATTCGTCCGACCCATATAACGGGTATATTATCGGATGGTTTCTTGATAGAGTTGAACTGTTAAATGCATGGCCATGCTCGGATTAGGTGATATGGTGATATCACGGGTATCCGTTTTATACAGTTATCTCGGGGATCTAGAAACATAGATTAAACATATACGAGATTGGCATATTCCATGTCTCGTGTTTGATCTAGATAATTGAACGAAAGCACGATGACATGTTCCGAGGCATATAGAATCAGTACTGATCTTGTCGTTCGGGTAGCAATGATGTGTTGCTAGACGCCGCTCTTTGCTTATAATTGTAAAATGAGATTTTACGATTATTGTCGGATGTTACAAGTGCCTATAGGGTCACACACATAGAGCCGTTGATTCGAGCAGATGGTTGAACTGTGGTTGGACCATGGTTGGACCGGGTATGGTTGGACCGTGGTTGAACCAGGGTCGGTTTTGGCACAATTATTAGCTAAATAATTGGCCAGACATTAGTGGTAAGGTGGTGTGTTTTCAGGTTGTCCATTAGTGGAGGCATGATAATGAATGCCATTATCTTGTCACCTAATGGGGCCTTATGTTGGCCATTATGCTAATGGACTTTTATGAATGGGATTGGGCACTTTGTGGTGATCAGATCACTCTCTACATTTCGCTCCCTCTCTCTCACGTTTTGCTTCTGCAAAATTTAGAGAAAACACCACACACACCTCTTCTTCATTCTTTGTGAAAGAAAGAAGATAACCATACACACAAACACCACAAGGTTGTTGCTTCCGGTTTACTCATGCTAGCACATCAGTCCGGGAGTGCTCGAGGTTTGATTTGTACGACGATTTCAAGCCAATCACGGTTCGTGTGGATACCGTAGAGGAGCCAGGCCGTTGTCTTGCTCTTGCTGATTCCGTCCAGCATTTAGGTGAAAGATTCTAATACTACAGGTACGAAAATTTTGTTATACGGTTTATGCATACTTCACTTGGTTCTTGGTTAAGTTTCCTTGTTTCCGCTGCATATTGTGCTTGTTATGAGTGTCATAATAGCTCTAGGGAAACTTACAGTTGGAACCTGTGGTGGACCATTATTGAGGTGGAGTTCATAGGCGGCCTTTTGTTGACCTCCAATAGCATGACCTTGTGGAGCGCCTTGGGTTTGGTAACCCCGAAAGCGATGGGGCCAACCCTTGGAGCATTAGGTTGGACCTCTTGGCTGGAATAACCAGCCATCTGATTATGCTGCCAACCCTTATTCCCCATCCTGTGTGCCATCTGCCCCCCTTGCCTCATGGCGTCCTGGTCATTTCCTGCAAAAACTTGGTTAGGGAAACCAAAATTGTTGTGATTCTGAGAAATAACCGAGTTAGGACCTTGTACTTGGATCTGCAGATGAAGCATGGAATGCTCCAAACGGTTCACCATCTGCTACATAGTTGTACCAAGCCGTGTCTCCATTTTTTTTCTTTTGATGCTGAATAGCATTCAAGATTGTGGCTAACTGATCCTTTGTAATAATCGGTCCATCATACCTGGAAATTTGTTCCTGCGCACCTGAGACTCTGCAATATGAATCATAGGGTTGTCTGTTTTTTGTTGGCCTATGGAATGAGGGCCAAAAGGAAGCCTGGGTATCCGCCTACTTGCGGCAAAGATCTCCTTTTGTTCTAGCGAAGCTCTTAATCTTCCCTGGCTTCTAGCATGAGGAATATCCAACAAATGCCATAATAGAAAAGTGGAAACTTCGAGTCCCACTGGGCGTGCCAAAAACTGTTCGTATAATGAACAACTAGTGGTGCTCCACTACCGGATCCGATCACTGAAGGACCAAACCGACGATGTCGCGCATCCTCAAACGAGTTTGGTGTTTTGGTTTTCTGGTAAAACCACGCTAAACTAAATTACACTAAAAAACATGATAAAATCTACATGAAAAGTGTAGTAAAGAAGAATATAAATTGGGTAAAAGACAATAATTTGATTAATTGTTCTTTTGATTTGGCATTCGCCCCTTTACAAGAATTGTTGAACGCCTTATATAGGCACTGACAACAGCCAGAGGATAAACATTATTCTCGAATTCCCCAAAGATAGACGCACTTGAATTCTAAATTCAAGACCTACAAGATAAATTAGTTCCCGAATACGAAACCTCCGAGATAAGACCGGATCATTATTCAAATTTAAACTCTGAAGATCTTCAACCGTCAAATCCAATCCTAGATATTTTGAAGACTCTTAACTGCTCGTCAACCAACAACTTACTCTGTCGATGAATGAAAACCAACCCATCGATCACAAACTTGGTCGATGGCATCTAGCCCAATGATCATTCCCCTGGACGCCCAATGATCACTCCTCTGGACGCTCAACGATTAGCATCCAGTCCATACACACCTTTAAGCTCACGATTTTGGACCTAGTACAAACAAAAATAAAGTAACTTTTTATTGCACTCGCAAAAAATAGGGCTGCATGATCACCTCAACCTGGTTGTGTTGTCGGGAAGAGCGCTTGGTATAGTGTTCTTTTATTTAAAAGTTTTCCTCCTTTTTTCTCTTCTAATTCCTTTTTTTTTTAAGGAATTTGCATATAAAATAACTTGCATTGCATTGGCAAAAAATATGACTACATGACCGACTCAGCCTGGCAGTCATGCCTGGATGGTTGTCGGTCATAACTGGATGACCGCTTAGTATGGTGTTATTTCATTTTACAAATTTCTCTTTTTTGCTCTTTTAATTCCTATTTTTAGGATATCCTCAATAAATCAATTCTCCCTCACTCAGTAAAGTAAAATGTTTTTCTCTAAACATATCATTATAATTAGACCATGATTCCTCATATTGCCACAAACAATATCTCTATTTACCAAATATCAAAACAGACAGCAATCCAAATCTAGAGCAATCCAGATCTAGATCATTATTGAAACAACAAAACAGTAAGAGCCTAGGAGGCAATGGGGGCACCCTAATGTAACTTCAACTTAGACCTGGCAAAATAGGTATTGACACAACAACCCGACACGAACCCCATACGAAACTAGCAGGTATAGATCAGAAATTTCTGACATGTTTAGTTAAATGGCTCGACCCGACTCGATAAAAAACAGTTCAGGTCACGGGTCAATCCGCAGATTGGTAGGTTGACCCGTTTAACCTGTTTAGTTTTTTTTTTTTTTTACATTTTAGAGTACCAACCTGGTAAGTGGTGACTTATTTAAAATAGATAAATGGGAAGGATAAATTTGGAAAAAGGAAAAAATAAACCCTACACTAATCATTTTACACAGCCAACACTTAATTCTCAATTCCCAAACCCAACATAGTTACCTAGAGAAAAAAGCTATTCTCATTCTCATCTCGGCAATAGACTTTCCCATCCTCATCTCAAATCTAGTACAATTTGGAATCAATGTTCGTGCAAAACTAGCTGCAAGTGTACAGCGTTGCTGTAGTAAACAAGGTTGAATCACAGGGACTGCAAAATAACGGTGTCCTTAGAGATTTCGATTGATTAGGCTATAAAACACCTAGAAAATAAAAGTATCGAATGGGTGATATTAATAAACTGAATCAAATAAAGTAAAAAAACTAAAAGTAAAGTAACAACGTGTACTCGTGAAAAGATGCAGTAATAAAGGAACCTAGGTTATCTGGGGTTCACTACAGCATGTGCTGTCTAAGTAATAAAACTATGGTTTGGCTAATCTATTCATCTACCTTGTAGGGCTCCCTAGTCTATGTTAATCTATACCTTGCATCCGCTTGCTTTATGGATCTACCATAGTCTAGACTACCTTGCATCCGCTCGCTTTAGTCCAAATCTAGAGCGCAGTAGGCACTATGCTAGGTGCTTGATCCTCAACTAACTTAAAAGTAGATATCCTCTTACTAGTAAGGTAGAGGCTGAGTATGGGACGTTCTGATTTCTTAGCTTCTCTGGTCGGTGCTTCACTAAGTCGTCTATGGTGCATAAAGATGGTGATCAGGCCCTTGCGCTGTTATGCTCTCCATACACAAATCAAGGTAATTACGAATAATAGAAGCCAAAACATGAGTTATTACTCAAACAAAAATTTATAGCTACATCCCATAAACCTAGATCTAAAGGTTTAGTTCATGAACAAACTGAAAACAACAAAAGATAGTAACAGCGACATGCTGTCGAAATTGAACCTAAAGTCTTCACTTGCTTCAATCGAATTCTTCCAAGCTCCTCTTGCTCTGAAAGTTGTGTCTTTCTTTGCTCCAGAAAATAGAGGAGTCAGAGATGCTCCATTAGGGTTTTGTTATTTTCCATCTAAAGAGAACAAAGATCTAGTTAAAATCCTAAGTCTTGAGGAATAAGTTTTCTTCTCAAAACCTAGCAGCAATAGGTCTTCTTTCCTTCCAAGGATTGTCCACGTGATCTTCAACAAAGTCTCATTGAATTTAGGAGCATGTCTCCAAACAATTATAAAACAAGGACTTTGACGCAGTGCCACTGTCAGGTTGTATCTGGACGTTGTCGCTGGTGAAGTTTGAACTGGAACTAGGCATTCGGCAGCGCCTAACTATTTTCAGGCTAAAATCGTCAAAATCTACTTAAAAAAGGACCTATTTGCACACTACAGCTCCCGCTGTCAGAAATCCTTAAATTTTCTTATTTAAAGAAAAATCATCAGTTCTAATTCAACAATGGTCAGAAAGCATGAAGATGATCAAAAGAAAATCAAATAGGTAGCTATTCAGCCTTCAAAGCTCCTCATGCCATTGCATAAAAATAAGTACTGAAACTAAACAACCATCTCATAGGCCGATTCAAATTTCCTATCTCTACTAATGAGCATAAAGGAATACTTAAGGATCAAAAGGTTTTTTTTGGTCTTATAATGGGGTCAGTTTGAGGCTAAGAAAAGAAGGAAATTAGATGGATAACAAAAATTGCTTACCTTCCAAAACACTAACTTAGGGTAGCTTCTTCTTCAAAGTATTGGTGGAACCTAAAATTTATGAACCTCTGGAGTATAAATAGATTTGCAGGAGATAGTGAGAGCAAAAGACTCATCAAAGGAGTGTAGAGTGATTTTTCTCTTTCTCTTTGATTTTTTTATTTCTCCACTTTTTTTTATTTTTCATTAGAACTACTACCTTGATCATATTACAGTACATCACTCATCTCCATATTCTTAAATTACAAAGCTCCATCTAATGTCTCGACAAACTCCTTGTGTTTTCACCTTACAGCAGGTGCTGTTAAGACGCTGTCATCCTGAAAAGTAGAACTAGGAAGGCAAACAGACAGGGTCAGGTAAAAATTCAAAGAACAGTGTGCTTAAAAAGCACATTGATGGTCTTGCAAGGCTCAAATATCTAGGGTACGGTGATGTAGGTATGTGAAAATAAATTTGACCATCAACCTAGGCTCAAAGGGGTTGTCAAGTGAAAAATTATGATATAGGTAGGATAAAAGTCATATTAAGCTCAGCAAACAATGCCTATATCATATCCTTAATTATGCCATTACGCCAAAAATTTCACTTCAAAAGAAAATAAGAATCAGTTCTAAGATAGCTGACAACAGGCACTGGGAAATTGAAAGAAGAGCAATTGGCACAAGTTACCTCGTTGGTATCACGATTACCAAAATGATTTTGATTTTCTCATCCTTTACAAGCTAAACCGTACTGAATTTGAACTGATTATCAGGTGTAAGATTTAAAAATATCAGGAAATCGAAATAGGTGAAGCAACAGCGTGCGTTGCAGCATGCTGTTTCAGCAAAGAAAATCGAGAAGGCGTAATAAGATCCAACAGTATACACATCAAAAATCAAATGGCCATGAACAAAATGCATAAACATAAACACAAAAATAAAAATGTCAATTTCTGCCTCCCCAAAACTTAAAATTCACAGTGTCCTCACTGGGGGCAGAAATCAAACATCAACAACAAAAATAGGAGTACTCCCCAAACTTGTCCAAATAAACATAACAGTACGAATAATGGAAAGAAAAATGCAGGAAATAAACATGAGATGCAAATCATGAAAGTGCGACCAAATTATCACTGGCATCCTTGGGCAGCCGGTCCTGGAGGTCCAACAGCATGCTAACAATCTAGCGCAACTGCGCCCCAAAAGTTTCCAGCAGCGTCTGGAGTCTGGCATCAAAATATTGTTGCAGCGTCACCAAATCTGCAATAGTAACCATTGGAGCAGAAGAGGGACCAGAAGCAGCGACTGAGGTGGCTAAACACCCGGGAGCAGTAGGCGCTAGCTTAGTCTTGTCAGTAGGGAACGAACCAAGGAACTTGAGAGCCACGGTCTGGCTGCCGATGGTGGTCTCCTGAATCTCGTCATACCGGGTCAATTCTACACCAAAATGCTCTGCCAATGCCATGTTGAAGCCAGTGCACCCCAAATAGGTTTTGTTCAAGTGATGCTCGAACCGAGCAAACAGGAAGCTGCCAACATTTATGGATCGGCGATGGACAAAACACCGCAAGAAGAATAGCTCGTTGCCAGCCACCACTATCTTGTTACTGCTGCGGCAAAAGATGGTGCGTGTCAAGACATTATGCACATATTTGAGCATGAGGTCTTTTAGGGCGGTGGCAAGGCAGTAGGAGGGACTGTACCTCAGCCCAAGCCGCCTGCGCATCATACTCTGGTGGCGGCACCCTCAGCCCATCACCCGGCAATCCAAACAAGGAATTGAACTTGGATAGTGTCACACTGGGAGTTCGATTATCCAACCGGAACGAAATAGACTACTCAATCCCAACGTCGCTGTCACCCGGGATAGGCATGAAGTTCTAATAAAGCTCATGGGTCAGTGCCGGGTAGCTAGATTCATACATTTTTGCAAACTTCACCCATTCAACAGCCCCAAGTAATTCATCAATTAAAAGAGGAAATTTATAGGCATAGTGGGTACATTTATCGAAGAAATAGGAGTTGAGGACTTCTTTGGCCGCCTGTTGCTCATGCTGTTGGCGGTGGGCGTTACTGACGAACTTAATCGTCGCAGGCGGCTTCGGAGTAGCGGGAGCGCCCTTGATGACCTTCACGCCAACGCTTACTGTTTGTTTACGATGGCCACTGTGACCATAATCGGGTGCGGTGCTCTTGTCCTCGCTCTTGACCAGTGGAGATGAGTCAGGGGCCGGAGTCTTGCCTTCGCATTTGGCCTTTGCAGCAGCGGCGCGGCTGGTCCATCAGGGTTCGAAGAAGTTCCGTGGGCAGAGTTTTCAGGGTGGACCGGGTAGATCCTCAGGTGGACGGTCCTATCAGTCTGGTTCTCGGGGACGGGGTTCCTCGGCACGGTTCTCGGGTACATACTGGTATTGCAATATGCCGGGACATCAGAAGTCTACTTGCTACAAGTGGATGAGGGAAAATAGTGGCAGTGGTTCTCAGTATACAGTGCAGAGTTTAGTGGCTAGTGGTGCTGTTTCTTCTGGTCCGAACAGGGGTGGCGGACAACAGGATCGAGGTCGTGGAGGTTCTGGAGCTTCGAACCGCGGAGGTGCGACTCAGTCTGCTGCAGCTCCTAGGGTCTGTGCCATCACCCGAGAGGAGGCTGCTGATGCTCCAGACGTTATAGCAGGTACCTTTATGGTTTTTGGTCAGTTTGCACATGCTTTAATTGATCCTGGTTCAACACATTCATTTGTATCACGTGCATTCATGACTACTCATAACATAGAGGATGATAACCTTAGTAAACCCCTAAGAGTTCGTTTACCCACTGGAGATATAGTGGTTGTTGATCGAGTTTGTAGAAATGTGTTGATAGAGTATGATAGTGAGGGTTTTCCTTCTGATCTTGCTGTTATGGATTTGGGAGAATTTGATGTCATATTAGGCATGGACTGGTTGTCCAGACACCAAGCAGTAGTTGATTGTCGGGCCAGGGAAGTTTCCTTATCTTCTTTGTTGGGGCGTAGATTGGTGTTTGTTGGAGAACGAAGAGTTCTATTGGCGTGCTGTATCTCGGCCATCCAAGCTTTCAGGATGATCTGGGAGGGTTGTGATGCCTTTCTTGCTCATGTGGTCGATTCTTCGGTACCAGTACCTGGTGTGGAGGATATTCCTATTGTTCGGGAATTTCCTGATGTTTTTCCTGATGACTTACCTGGTTTGCCTCCGGAGCGGGAGGTGGAGTATACAGTGGACTTGGTACCGGGAGTTGCACCTATTTCTATACCGCCCTACCGAATGGCTCCGGCAGAACTTCAGGAGTTGAAGAAACAACTGGAGGAGTTGTTAGACAAGGGTTTTATTAGACCGAGCATCTCACCTTGGGGTGCCCCGGTCTTGTTTGTGAAGAAGAAGGATGGCAGTATGCGGATGTGTGTGGACTATAGGCAGTTGAACAAGGTGACTGTGAAGAACAAGTATCCTTTGCCTAGGATTGATGATTTGTTCGATCAGTTGCAAGGTGCATCTGTGTTCTCGAAGATTGACTTGCGATCTGGTTACCATCAGGTTCGGATTGCAGAGCAAGACATACCGAAGACTGCATTCCGCACTCGGTATGGTCATTATGAGTTTGTGGTTGTTCCTTTTGGTCTGACGAATGCACCGGCAGTATTCATGTGTATGATGCAACAAGTCTTTCATGAATTTCTGGACCGGTTTGTGGTAGTGTTCATTGATGACATCTTGGTCTACTCGAGTAGTAAGGCCGAACATGAAGATCACTTGAGACAAGTTTTGCAGAGGTTGAGAGAAGAACAACTCTATGCCAAGCTCAGCAAGTGTGAGTTTTGGTTGGATGAGGTTGCGTTTCTTGGACATATTATGTCCGGTGAGGGCATTAAGGTAGATCCGGTCAAGATTAAAGCAGTCATGGATTGGGAGCCACCGAAGAGTGTATCGGAGATAAGGAGTTTTCTTGGACTTGCTGGTTATTACCGGAGGTTCATTGAGGGTTTTTCCTTAATAGCGGGTCCCATGACTAAGCTGTTGAGGAAAGACTGTGCTTTTGGTTGGGATGATGGTTGTCAGAAGAGTTTTGAGGAGTTGAAGAGTCGGTTGACTTCTGCACCGGTTTTGATTGTTCCGAGACCTGGAGTGGAGTACACGGTGTTCAGTAATGCTTCTGGTCTGGGCTTGGGATGTGTGTCGATGTAGGAGGGTCGGGTGATTGCTTATGCCTCCAGGCAGTTGAGAACTCATGAGAAGAACTATCTGACCCATGATCTGGAGTTAGCTACTGTGATCTTTGCTTTGAAGATCTGGAGACACCATCTGTACGGTGAGAAGTGTCGGATTTTCACGGATCACAAGAGTTTGAAGTACATCATGACCCAAAGGGAGCTTAACATGAGGCAGAGACGCTGGATTGAGCTTCTGAAGGATTATGATTGTACTATTGAGTACCATCCGGGCAAGGCCAATGTTGTTGCAGATGCATTGAGCCGGAAGAGAGTGGTTGATGCTGATGAGGACTCTGTTTCGTATGCTTTGCCTTCCTTGGTGGAGCTGAGGTCGTTGGATGCACAGTTAGCGGTGGATTTTACTGGGGCGTTGTTAGCTAGTTTGAGCATCCGGCCGACCTTGCGGGATAAGATCATGGAGTTGCAGTATGGAGATCCTCATTTAGCAGAGTTGAGGGATAAGGCTCTCGGTGGAGAGAGTTCTAGTTTCTATGTCCGGGAGGATGGTGCTCTGATGACCGGTGATCGGTTGTGTGTTCCGGATGTTGATGATTTGAGGAGATGGATTATGGATGAAGCGCATAATGCGCCGTATGCTATGCATCCGGGTAGCACCAAAATGTACCAGAACTTGAAGAGTCATTATTGGTGGCCCGGGATGAAGAAGGATGTTGCGGAGTTTGTAGCTCGTTGTATGACTTGTCAGCAGGTGAAAGCCGAGCATCAGGCTCCTGCCGGCAAGATGAGATCTTTGACTATTCCGCAGTGGAAGTGGGAGCATATCACTATGGATTTTGTTATCGGGTTACCGAGGACCCGGGGTCGACATGATGCCATCTGGGTCATTGTTGACAGGTTGACCAAGTCAGCTCATTTCCTACCGATTCAGCAGACGGATACAATGGATAAGCTGGCGAGGTTGTATGTTTCGGGTATTGTCCGTCTACATGGAGTTCCACTATCCATTGTGTCGGACAGGGATCCGAGGTTTACTTCCCACTTCTGGAAGAGTTTGCAGACAGCTTTGGGTACTAAGCTGAATTTCAGTACTGCATTCCATCCGCAGACCGATGGGCAGTCAGAGAGGACTATACAGACGCTGGAGGATATGCTTAGAGCCTGTGTGCTCAATTTTAGTGGTTCTTGGGATGAGACGTTACCGTTGGTTGAGTTTGCCTATAACAACGGGTATCACTCCAGTATCGGTATGGCGCCTTATGAGGCTTTGTATGGGCGGAAGTGTCGTAGTCCGATCTGTTGGGATGAGGAAGGTCTGAGACAGGTGATTGGTCCGGACCTAGTCCAGGAGACTGTTGATCAGATCGAGGTGGTTAAGCAGTGCATGAGAGCTGCTCAGGATCGGCAAAAGAGTTTTGCCGATAAGCATCGTCGGGAGATGGAGTACAATGTAGGTGACAGAGTCTTCCTCCGTGTTGCTCCCTGGAGAGGTGTTATCCGGTTTGGGAGGAAGGGCAAGTTGAGCCCTCGTTATATTGGTCCTTATGAGATCATTGAGCGGATTGGTCCGCTGGCCTACAGGTTGGCTTTACCGGAGGAGCTGTCGCGCATACATGATGTATTCCATGTTTCGATGCTGAGACGTTATCGGTCTGATCCTAGTCATGTTGTATCCCCGACAGAGGTGGAGGTTTCTGAGGATTTGACTTATGTTGAGGAGCCGGTTGAGATTCTTGCTCGGGAGGAGCGACAGTTGAGGAATCGGGTTATTCCGATGGTTCGGGTTAGGTGGAGCCGTCATTCTCCGAATGAGGCTACTTGGGAGGTTGAGTCCCATATGCGGGAGCAGTTTCCCCATCTATTTTGATGTTCTTATCTTGCAATTTCGAGGACGAAATTTTCTTAAGTGGGGTAGAACTGTAACGCCCCGGATTTTCATAATTTGATTTTTCTCGGAATTTTCGAAATTTTTATTCCAATTTTGCCTTGAGGAATTTCCGGTTTTCCGAGCAAGGAAATAAATTATTTTTTTTACCTTGGTTATATGGAATTTAGTTGATGGTATGACGGGTTCGGCTTTCGTTGGAGTTTAATCGGGTTTCGGGGTTGAGAATTAAGTCTTGAAGTAGTTTCCCCGAAACTACGTCGTTTTGGAACTGTTCAAAAAAAAAAAAAAGAAAAGAAAGCGAGTCAACGGGCGGGTTGACCGCGCCCAGCCGAACGACGCGTCGTTCGGGCTGGCGGGTCAAGCCCTAAAAGGCCTTCCTCCTCTTTTCTTTTCTTCACTTTTCTTTCTCTTCTTCTTCTTCTATTAGCCGCCGCCGCCTACTCCCCCTTCTCCTCCTCCTCCTTCGTTTTCTCTCTCCCTCCTTCCTCGCTTCTTTCTCTTTCTCGTCTTCTCTCTTTTTCTTCCCTCACTCCCCTCTTCTCCTCCGGTCCTTCTCTCCTTCGTCACACACTAGACCCCACTGCCGTCCTTCTCGTCGCGGCCGGAGCACGACGCCGCCGCCGCTGCTGTTGGGTACGGGAGTCCACTCGCGTCGCCGCCGTCGCGAACACGGGTGAGACATCCTGCTTTCCTTTCCTTTCGTTTTTCTTGTTTCTCTTTTTGGGTTCTAACTGCGGGTGGTTTTGTGCTGTGGGCGGTGTGTGTGTGTGTGTTTGGGTGCATTGTTGTGATGTGTGGTGGTGGCCGGACGGTGGTGGATCTGTGTGGTTGTTGTGGTGTGTGGTGTTGGGGTGTTTGTGTGGTTGCTGCGTGTTGGTTCCGGCGGATTTTTTTTTTTGTGTGTGTGTGCGTCGATTGGTTCTGGGACGGTGACGGATTCAGCAGGTGGGTTGAGTGCGTGGGTGTGTTTTGCTGGCAGAGGAGTGGAATCGGTGCTGGCAGAAGTTCCGGGGTAAGGATTCATACACTCAACTCTAATCTTGATTCGTTCCTTGTCTGTGTTAATTGTTGGATTGTGTGATGTGTGGTGTCGGCAGTGATTTGGAGCTCGGGTGTGAGTGTGCTGGTCACGGGCAGAATCTGTTGGGGTCGATTTGTTGGCTTTTGGGTGATTTCCGGCAAGTTCACCGGAATCCGGCGAAGGCTCGGGAATTTTCCGGCGAGGCTCGGGAATTTTTCCGGCGAAGGCTCGGGTGTTATTTCCGGCACTTAACGGTATACTTTAATGTGTAATTTGTATTCATTCACGGCATGTACTAATTCGGAATTGGGTTTTGTATTTAATTGTGATTAGTGGAAACCGAGACGGGTAGAACCTTAGGCCGGTAAATACCGACACGGGTAGAACCTTAGGCCGGGATGGACTTGGGCTCGGATTGACCATTGGACTTAAGTAACGGGCTTTGAGCCCAAACCTATAATTGATTAATAAGGACTTAAGGAAGTGGGCTTTAGGCCCGGAAATTGTAATTGGGCTTAGATTGGACTTAGGCCGGGAATTCATAAACGATATAAAGAGTGGGCCATAGGCCCGGGAATTACTTTTGGACTTAGTTGGGCTTAAGCCCGGTGAACCTTAGGTCCCGTTACTCGGAGTTTGGTGAAGAGAACATTAAGTCGGGTTTAGACCCGGGAATTACATAGTCGACTAACTTGGGACGGGTTTAACTCAGTGGAGCATATAGTTGCATGCATGCACGTCTTTATTGTTTGTTTTGTAATTTGTTGTGTGTGTCGGTATTCAGGCACGGGTGTTACCTCGGGAGCTGGTGGATCGGTTTTGGGAAAGGCTCCACAGGACAATCGTCGTTGAGGTGACTTTATATGTCTTTTTATGTTTGTTTGCATGAGCTCGTTGGAATGGTTTGTTTGAGTTGCATGCTTGTTTGCTAACATGCTGTAATCTGTATTGTGTGCCTAAGTGTATTATGTGATTATGAGCAGGATGTTGGATTTGTTATGGATTATAACATGTGTTGTGATTTTGGGTGCTTGTGTGATGTGTTGTGGGTCGGAGACCCGGTTATTTGATTGAGATGTCTTTATCACACTACCCTGTTAGATCACAGCTAATGGCACACATAAACTCATAATCTGTGAATAAAGATAATGTACAGTAGAAGTTAGGCTACTGTGTGCTGATGACCGGTTGTTTCGAGCGGGAAGTGATACCCCTCGGGTTTGCTTGCGGATTGGCAAGTGTTATGCAGATTTGCATGTGGGTCTGTGATGACCGGTTTCTACCTCCCTCCTTCTACCTCCCCCTTTCTACCTCCCTCTTTCTCTCTGTCTCTCTCTCTCTCTCTCTATGGATATGTTGGGCTTCGTGCCTGGTTTTTATTTGGGCTTATGCCTGGTTGTCTCATGAGACGGGACCGAGCTCGACGCACACAGTAGGGGCCCTGAATAATAAAGTATAATAAGAAACTTAACACACAACAGATGGAGAATAATAAACTGTATGTTTGATTGTGTTGGCATGTTAGTACTGGTTGCTGTTTGTTGCTTACTTGTATTGTTGCTCTTCTTCCCTTTCGGACTTGATCTGCACACTCTCATAATTAGATATATATTGCTCACTGAGTAGGCGACTCACATAATCGCCAACGTTGTTTTTCAGACTTTAGATAGCGTGCAGTCACTTTCTTCTTTTCCCGGAGTACGGACGTGGACATCCCAGCAGGTAGCCGTGCTTGTTCTCCCGGTTGGATCCATAGTGTCGGCATGCACACTGTTTTGCTTCTCATATTTTTATTCCATTTATTTCTTCCGCTGCATTGGATTTTTATTGAGATGTCTATTGATTTTGGATTACATTATCGGCGAGTTGCCGGGTTTATGTTTTGATGATGTTTCGGCAGGATGCCGGGTTGATTTGTGGCTTGTTAAGCCGGATTATTATGTTCTTCTTGACATCTCGTTTTATTGAGAATTTTGGATATTGTTTATATTGCTTTTCGTGTCCCGGGTTTCAGGGGTATTTTGGGAATTTCCTTTGTTTAAGTATTTTATTGTTAAATTGGGACACGGGTGTTTCATATTAACCCCCGCAATTTGCTCCCCAGATTTCGTATTAACCCCTGCAATTCGAGTTTCAAACTCCTGCAATTCGAGTTTCAAACACCTGCAATGTGCTCCCCCGATTTCCATAATGCGCCCCGCAATTTGGTAGGCCGTTTTAAGTTTATATTTCAGTTGTAGTACGTAATAGCAAATCCTTCGGAATTCAGTAGACATAAATTGATTGAAGGTAATAAATATTTCATTAATCATATAAATCATAAGACAAAAGTTCAAGCACTCATAGTCATACCTACCTAACATGAGAATTTAAGCATTCCTCATAAACACAAAATGAGTTAATTGTCATACTCATTATATAAAAGTACTTTAACAAAATGAAGAATGTTCAAACCTCTTCTTGGTGGCTCGGGATGCACGTGCTACCATGTGATGATCTTCTACCATCAACCGGAGTGGAAGGACTGCTATGTTCATCATTTACCTACAATGACAGAAATTACAATTCAACAATCCGTTAAGAAGCTTTGTGAGAGACATATAGAGAGTTTCAGACTAACAAAATCCACCATATCCACATAACAATAACAATGACAGCACCAGCAGCATCGCAAAAGTGCCATTAACAGCCTCAAAATAAACTCAAAAGCAACTTACACAATCCACAAAAACAAGTAAGCTCAACTCAGCAGGAATTTGCAAAATAACCTCCCCACAGACATCCTCAATACACACAACAAGAAGAAAACACATTAAAGGAAGGCAGAACATGCGCTTCCAGTCTCATGTTTTACGTTACACAATACCACAACAACAAGTAAGCTCAACTCAGCAGGAATTCACAAAATAACTTCCCCACAAACATCCTCAATACACACAGCAAGAAGAGAACACATTAAAGGAAGGCAGAACATGCGCTTCCAGTCTCATGTTTTACGTTACACAATACCACAACAACAAGTAAGCTCAACTCAGCAGGAATTCACAAAATAACTTCCCCACAGACATCCTCAATACACACAGCAAGAAGAATAAACATTAAAGGATTTCATAAAATATTATAGATTTTACCTCTGTAAGTTGAGCAGGCAATACTCCAGCAAGTTCATTAGGCACCCTCCCATCCTTTGCTATAAAATATGACTTCAATCCATTTACAAGTCCAACATAAGTAAGCTCAAGCTGCTTGTATTTCTCTTGCAATTCAGCGTAGGATGCGGAAACATTTTCAACACTAGTGCTTGTACTGCCCTGAATCCTTGTACGCTTGAAAGAAGAGACAGAGCAGCACCAATTCATAAGCACTGAACCCTTCCTGAGTGTTTGTGTCCTAAAATCTTAGCAACAGCATCACACTTTTAGGATATCAAGCACCGAAGAGATAAAAAGGAACCTACCTTGAGATCGAGAGTGAACTATTATCGTCAAAAGGGAGCTTATTCTTTTCTTCTGTCAGGACCAGAGTATGTACAATATCAGGACCAGAAAGTATGTAGGAATCGTAGGATTCTGATCTGCCATTGTTAGTGGATACTATCAGTTTGTGTCCAATGAAAAAGAGAGTGAAATATTAGAGAGATAGAGAGTAGGAATTGAAGGATTCTGATCTGCCATGTGTATAATTCTGGTTGATCTGCAAAGTAGATGCTTGCCCTAAATTCTGTTAAAGAAGGTTACGAAGAAAGATAAACAAATATGATTTTCGTAATCAATTTCTAAAGCTTCAATATCTGAGAATGCTCTCAAGCTGCAAAAGTTAATGCCATAGCCTGATGCTCAAAGTCACTCAATATAACAGTATATGCATATTAGTGCTTCTGCCTTGTTGACTAAACCATGATAAAGCATATACACATTCTTTCCTTGGTTCATTTTTCCTACCCTACTCCATTGAATTCTGCAAGTATGTCCTCTTTATTTTCAGATTTTTATGTAAAGAATGCAGGACACAAACATAGTTGTTAAGAAATAAATAAGGATCACATATTGGTAGGTGGTAAGCCTTGAACACTGGTGGAATTAGTTAGTATGAATAAGTTAAACCAGTCAAAATTATGTCTATAAGAAATTCAATCATTGCTAAATCTTTGCTATTGTGAAAATCTGATTTCAAACATCAAACCTAAAGGATATCTTCCATGCCTAGCAACAGCCATCAGCTGCGATAAACAGTCACAAAGATGCAGAATTGAAGGACTAATATAAAAACCACATGATACATATATAGAGAATATCTTCACAAAAAAATTGGACACAATCATACAAACTCATACTTGAAAATTTCCATGTGAATTGACTAGTTTTGGTTTTCTCATAAAAAAAAAACAATACATGACACACAGAGCATCTCTAGTCATACGTGTTTGGAGACTCCATACTTAACTAAGCCATCCAGATTATTATTTATGCAAGCAAGGATAATAGGGATAGCCACATGCTTAACACCACTAGGCACCATTCGAGAAGTACACCAGGCTTTGAATAAGAATGTATATATGTCAGCAGCTGATGAAATTCCTTGATCACTATGGATTTGCCTATAATTATCTGCTGTAAAATTATGCTACTAGGTGGTCAAAGAAAGAACAATAGCCAATACAAAGCAACTAGTAGTAAATATGTGCAAGTCACCTTCCTGAAATTATCTTACCAGATGCTTTCCTATGCTTAAAACCAATGTTCTAAATATGAGAACCTGTAATTAAACTACAAGAACCATTGTGTTTAGTCCTTGCTGGGAATGCTAGTACCCTCCAGATTTTATATAAGTATCCTTTCCTTTTCTTTTGTCCAAAGATATGTAGACATCCCATTGATAAGAATCAATTGAGTAGGAGGAACTAAAGTGAATGTGATCACTAATCAATACAATTTACATATGTCTCTCCAACTGTCCATATGCAGTGCTTCGAGTAATCTAAATACGTTCAGATTCCTTAATTACACCTAAAATCGAAGGAAGGAAACCTATATATAAAAAGTTTATGAATTATGATATACAGTAATAAACTCTAAAGTACAGTTCATTCTTGCTGTGTCACAACCACCGTAAAAAAATTACTCACACCTAAAAAGTTGTTCACAAAATTCAGTATTTGTAGCAAAGCTATTACAAAATCAACAGGCACTAGAGATATAGTTTCTATCTACCATCAACAATGCGAGGAAGGAAGGATGGAGCGAGTAACATTCATCAATCATTGGGAAGAAAAACTGACTGTAGAGAGGACTATCTGCTCAGCTCAAGCACTCGCCGGAGAAGAGAAAATGGAGTGCCGATTCCTAAATCACGGAGAACTACAAGACATAAAGAGGAAAACAGATGATGAAGTTCAAAGCAAACAACAACGAAAAAGGGTGTGTGTCCCCATGTGTTGCTCTCAGCTTCTTCTTCTAATTCTAGGAAGACGGAAGACGTAAAACGAAGTAGGAGGGCGCCGATGAACGAGAGGAAGAGAGAGTGAAACGGAAGAGGAATAGGAAGACATAGAGGGAATCGAAGACGAAGAAGATGAGAACAAAAACGAAAGGAGAGAGAGTAGGTATGTCGACGGCAAGTGAAAACAGAAAGAGGGGGTAGGGAGACCGGAGACGACAACGAGAGAGGTGGGAGAGAAGAGTTCCGACGAATTAGGGAATTTGAGTTTGGGTAGAATAAGGGATTTTGAGTTTGGGTAGAATAAGGGATTTTGAGTTTGGGAAGAATTAGGGATTTTGTTTTAGGAATGTTTTTGGGTAATAAGGGAAAATTTTCCCGCTGATGATTATGAGTGCGGGAAACAAATTTTTTTGGCAACTTAGAGGGGGAAACAATTTGTGGGGGTTGATTTGGCCCCTGCAAATTGAAAGGTTTTTTCTTTTTCCAACTTTAAAAACAAGAAGCGTCGGCTCACCCTCCGTAAAATCAATAATAACCCCCGCAAATGTGAATTAAGAAGCGTCGGCTCACCCTCCGTAAAATCAATAATAACCCCCGCAAATGTGAATCAATTTGTGGGGGTTAAATGAAGCCCCCTGTAAAATGAATAATAACCCCCGCAATGTGTATCAATTTGTGGGGGTCAAATGAAGCGCCGCAAATTGATAACAATAGCGGGAGTTTTTTGCGACCTCCGCAAATAAACCCCCGCAAAAGCCAGCTTTTTTTGTAGTGTCTTAATCGTCAACTCTCGCATGTTGAATCAAATATTCAGCAAAGATTACTACCTAGCTCTCGCATAGCCTAGCATCAATACTAAACTCATTAAGCACAAAACAATCAATCAAGCCCTAAGAAACTATTAGCTCTCGCATATTTTAGCATCAATCAATCTATGTTCTTCTAGGCATCATCATATAAATCACGCAGCTCTCGCATGTTGCAATCAATAAGAATCAATCCAAAGTAGATAATAAATTCGGCACACATAGATTGAACAATCAATACAATCAATTGAATAATCATCAATCCAAAGACAATAAAATCATAGAAGTAGTTGGCTACATCCCTAATCCTATATTAGAGAATTAGTTCCTCATAATAAAATAGCAACCAAACATATTATCACGAGAATTCATCAAGTAAACAATTTAACAGAAAGAAAAACGAATAAAGAGAGAGAGAGGGATCTATTGGCTGATTGGTGTAGGTAGGTGTGGCGTCGACTTCTTGCTCCTGTTGACTCGATTTCTGCTGCAATTGGACTGGTGATTCTGTGACTTTAAACCTTCAAATCTTGCTGGAAAAATGTTGAATTGTTGTGGGGAATAACCTTTGAAATTGGATGAGGAATTCAGCACCACCTAGAGGATCCAAAAGAGTGAAAACCCTAACCCTACTAGTGTGTGACCTAATAACTAACCAATTCTGCAGAGCTTCGCCCTCTGACTTCTGCCTCCTAAATATGTCTACCTAGGGAGTCCTTTTATACTGACTTTTAGCTCTGGAAGTTGGTGGGTCTCTCCTTGTTTGAATGGAAATTGAATTCTTTACTTGCACTCCAAGTTGGATTTTTGCCTGTTTTCTGACCCGAAACTTGCACGCCATTTAACTCCTAGAAGACGTCCGAACTGGGCATTGGGATCTTCTACAAAGTTCTAGATAATTCCCTCAGCTTTCTTTTCATAAAAAGAACCCTTCAATTGGACTTCTTTAGCTCACGAGATCGCCGAAACACTGGGCCTGGGTCGGCACAGAAAAATCTGCATCCTAGGCTTGATTAAAATAATTACTGCTCCTTGTAGGCTCGTCCACAAATTATGAAATTTAAACCATAGAAAGCACTGGAAGTCTATTTTTGTCTCCAATTGGTCTCACTTAATTTAGATGCCTAGAACTCCCGAAATCTTTAAAATAGTTGGTTGTGCTCACTGCAGAAGGTTTTCTAAATTGGGCCTGGTTTCCAAACTTGGCTAAAAAGCTTCCATTCTTCAATAAAAATGATAAATTCCTGATAAAAACACTTAATCAGCAAAATTGAAGTACTAATTGACACAATGCATGAAAACACACAATAATATAAAGATTATACACAAAATCGATCAAGAATACATAGAAAAAGCCATTCAAAACCATCATAGAAACACTAACATTTAGATGTTATCAAATCTCCTCAAACTTAAGCTTTGCTTGTCCTCAAGCAAATTAAACAAAATAAACCAAATGAGGGTTTTGAAAATCTCCACCAACTCACACAATCAAAAAGAATTCATATCAAGACTTCCAAGATAATCACCAAGAGCTTATGAAAAATCATTTAAGATCAAATGCCAAGGAAGGAAGAAATCTCATGAAAAAGCATTCATGCCATAGTCAGACTTACCCGCACAAGCTTTCACACAAATCACTTAGCAAAAATCAACTTCCCATATGCATGCAAGAATGAGTTGACGTCATGAAAATTTGAAAAACTAGTCCCATAGGCAAATTCCAGAACTTAACTCCACTATTATGAATAATCACTCTCCAAAAGATCAATAGGACTTTACAAAGGGTTGTAATGGGGTCTTGGGTAAAGGTTGATCAAAGAAAAGGTGTATATAGGAAATCAAAGTTCAAAAATTCACTTAAGAAAAGATTGCAATATGCATTATCAAGAAATTGAAAAGAATTCTCAAAGTGCAAGTGTTGAAGTAACATCCATCATGTGATCATCAAAAAAAAATTCAACTTGTTTCAGGAACCATTGATTGCGCAATTTCCATCTTTTTTTCAATTTTTCTGAAATTTTTTCTGTTTTTTTTTAAATCGACTTTGTCTATCTTTTTTCTTTTTTTTTATTGCGCTTGACATTCCATAACATACTTGAAATAATTGAAAATACAAACATCTTCAATGCATAGATCTTCTTGAATGTGAAAAGATACCGTACAATTGCACTTATCATAGAAAGAAATCTTGATAAAAACATAGAACAAAATTCTCTTAAGGAATTTTGAAAAATAGGGTATGGATAATGAAAAATCAAATGGTAGATATAAGGCTTCAAAGGGTTATAGGTGGGTAAATGTGGGTAAAGAAAGAAAAATTAGCTACCATGATTTAGGCTCAAAGGGGTTTAACAAGGGATAATAATAAAGGGTAGGCTTTTTATTGGCTTGTTGGTTCAAACAAAGAATGCCCAGATCATCTCTTTCATTGAGCATTTATGAGAAAAATTTGCTTTGAATAGTTCTGAAAACTTGTTATAGGACATATATGTTGACGTCAAAAATTTGAAAAACAATGCATATGGTGTCGAAAAATGCTAGGCAAAGAATTCTAGAACTTGCATGAATTCATCACAACTAAGCATGAACACAAGATCAATCAAAAATCAAACTTCTTGCATCTAAAAGAAAAAAATTTCAAAAACTCAAAGTAACTCTCTTGGTTATCCATCAACAAAAATCATCTTGATCATAGAATGGTGGGTTTGAAAACAATTTGAAAAATAAAGAAAAATTAGTTTGGTTTTTTCGAAATTTTTTATTTTATCGATTTTTGAAATTTTTTTTTTTAAAACGATTTTGAGAAACAATGTGGAAAACAATTTGAAAACAATTTTGAAAAAATAATGGCTTTTTACTAAGTAATCTAGAATCAAAGATATACATACTCAATATATTAAAGTCAAAACATACTCTTTATTGACACTAAACAAAAAAAACAAACAAACAAATTGCAAAGAAATTTGTTCCCCCTCCTCAAACTTAAATCGGACAATGTCCTCATTGGCCAAGAAAGAAAATAAACAAAGGATAAAAAGATAGGAACATAGGAGAGGCACTCTCCTCAAACTTGGATTGAAACATGTATAGCACATAACAAAAGATAATCCAAGTAAAAGAGAAAGTAACAATCAACCATAAGAGCGATGGAGAAATCGAAATTGCATTGCCACTAGGTGTTCATGACACCAAAATTAAACACAATTGACATGAAATTTAAATTGCCACGAGGATAACTAGTATTGACTGCATCCTATAAAAGTAAACACTTAAAGCAATAAAAACACAACTCATAGAATGATGATGCATGAAACTACTAGGCAAGTTTGTTCTCTATGTTCTCTAGCTTCTTCCTAAGTTGCGCGATGGTCCTCTCTTGGTCGTCCAATTTACTGCACATGACTCTCCCTAACTTATCAATAATGTCAACCAACTTATCCATTTGAGAGAGTAATTCGCCAGTGGTCTTGTTGAGATTGGAGATGGCATCGTCTTGAGCTTCCCATCCCATGAGAAAGTCGAAGATGTTGGAGGAACCGGATTCCATGGATGATGTAGACGATGGTGGCTTACGGTGGATCGTTTGTGTGCTAACACAAAAGCATTCCTCATTGACCTCTTCTTTATCACTAAAAGGAAATGGATCTATGGGTTCATGGAGTTCTAAGGCCATAGCTTCGGCAACATGCTTATGCACAGTCTCAAGTGCGGGGTTAGAAGGGGTCAAAGTGTAGGGATCTAGGTTGATTCCTAAGAATTTTGCGATATGAGTGATTAGCCCTCCACATGCTATCCCGCCTTCTCCTTTGCAAATATGAGCAAAATTTTGCAGCAACCAAAGTCCTCCAATGAGTTTGTTCCCGTGTACCATGCAAAAGAGTACTATAAGCTCATCACATTGCACCTTGTGTGCACCTTTGGTTCTTCCAAAGAAAGAGTGTGCCAAAACTCTGTGTAGATACCTCAGTGCATTGTCCTTAATTCACAAGTCATTAGCTAAGCCAGAGCCAGGAATGTATGAAGCATTGCAAATCGTGTACATCATGACTTTTCCATTGAAGCTATAGCTAGGAACTCGCCATCCTTCGGCATCGAAACCAAAAATCTTGTTGAAATCAATTAAGCTCATCTCATAATCTTTCCTTGCAAGCCGAAACTTGACATAGCCAGGATCATGAACGTCCTTGAGATCCACGTCATACCCGAAAGTAGCAAGAAACTCATAAGTAAGCTCCTCGTATGACGGCTCCCTAATCTTGCAAAAATCGACTAGTCCTATGTTGGCAAAGTACTTGCCAATCGGCTCCTCAAGATTGTAAGATTCAACCACCTCAAAATCAATGTACCTCGTAGGAATTAGAGGTCTCCTAATCAGCTTGTCAAACCTAGCGCGATTTTCCTCAGAAATCCATCCTGAATTGTACTCGGTAAACTTAGGCATAGGCATAAAGTGCGGGGTATGGTCGGTGATGGTGAAGTTGGGTCGGCAAGGGTTGGTGTTGGCCTTGGGAAAACTCATCTTGAACTAGGGCTAAAGAGGGTAGGAGACAAAAAGAAAAACCTAAAAGGTGCTAGGGGAGTAAAATCGGCACTAGATGGATGTCTAGAGCTTGAATGATTTTGGTGTGGAAAAATATGGGGGTATGGGTGTGTATTTATAGGCTTTAGAGGCGGTGGAAAAGTGTGTGTTGGTGCCGACTTCTAGTCCTATGGGAACTAGGAATCCTCCTCAAACTAGTAATCAAAGTGGGTGTGTACTAGGAATCCTATTTCTCCAAGGATTAGAAAATCCCTAAATAAAATAAAAAACTAAATCCTAATCCTAAAAACTAAAGGAATACTGACCTATATATATTTTTGGTGGGTTTAAAGAACTTAAGTCGGCAGCTAAATGGATTGGAAAAAAAAATTTGGAGTCGGCAAAACTGCCTTTGCTGCTCTCGGGTTGGTGTTGATGCCGGCGTGCCTTGGTGCGCTTTGGTCCGGTTTGGCGTGCCTGAAGGTGCTGGTTGGCGTGCCTGCAGGTGGTCCTTGGTCTCCTCGGGTGCGTGATGGCGGGTCGGCTGGGGTGCGCTGGCCTGCGCGTTGGCGCGCCTTTGTGCATGCTGATGCGCGGCTGGTGCGTCTTGGCTAGCCCATTGGTGCGCTACATGTCCTCCTTATGCACCAATGGTACGTAAAAGCCCAATTTTTTTTTGATTTTTTTCCTGATTTTCTTTTTAATGAATTATGAAAAAGTGAAAAATCCTAGGGTGCTAGAAAAATTAAGAAAATCCTAAAACTAATCCTAAAAATTGTCTACTCTAATTTAGCCTAGTTTGTTATGAGCTTGCCATCGGAACCTAAGGGTATGTGCTAAATGTATATGAATGCATCAAACAAATAAAATCCAACAAAGCACTCAAGCAAATCATCTCACAAATTACGCAGAAAACTAAAAGTTTGAGTTTAAGAAAAGATTCTCTGTTTAATTTGATGATGAATTCATCTTAACCCTTCCTCAGTGTGGTTGATCTCTCCTTGAAAAATTCCTTCTTTCTTGCAATCTGCATAGACTCAAAACAAAAAAAAATTAAAAATAAAGACTCAAAACAAAAAAAGCTACCTTAAATTGTGGGTTGCCTCCCACATAGCGCTTCTTTACTGTCGTCTTAGTTGGACCGGATGGATGGGCCGTTATGGTGGATCATGAAGCTTTATAGTGAATCGCCTCCACTTCTTTCACTCTATATATATCAACTGCTCCATGCTGATAGACCTTCTTTACAACAAAGGGTCCTGACCATCTCGACCTCAGCTTTCCAGGAAATAACTTCAATCTTGAATTGTACAGCAAAACTTGGTCACCTTCCTTGATTTCGCGCCGAACAATATGCTTATCGTGCCATCTCTTTGTTCTTTCTTTGTAGATTTTTGCATTCTGATAGGCATCTAATCGCAATTCTTCGAGCTCATCAAGTTGAAGTAGACATCTTTCTCCAGCTTTCTTCAAGTCAAAATTAAGAGCCTTTATTGCCCAATAAGCTTTGTGCTAGATTTCTACAGGCAGATGGCATGAATTTCCATAGACCAACTTGTAGGGAGTGGTCCCTATCGGCGTCTTGTACGCAGTCCTGTACGCCCATAATGCATCGTCTAACTTTGGTGACCAATCCTTTCGGTTAGGATTCACTGTCTTTTCTAGTATCCTCTTTATTTCCCGGTTGGAAACCTCAGCTTGTCCACTTGTTTGTGGATGATATGGTGTTGCAACCTTGTGCTTTACTCTGTACTCTCTCAATAACTCCTCAAGCCTCTTATTGCAAAAGTGTGTCCCTCCATCACTAATGATCGTGCGTGGAGTACCAAATCTGGTGAAAATATTCTTTCTGAGGAAATTAATGACTGTCTTTCCATCATCATGAGGCACTACGACAGCCTCAACCCACTTAGACACGTAGTCTACCGAGACTAGGATGTATCGATTGTTGAATGATGCGGGGAATGGCTCCATAAAATTGATACCCCAAACGTCAAATAGCTCTACTTCTTGAATTCTTTGTTGCGGCATCTCGTTCCTCCTACTGATATTTCCTAACCTTTGGCATTTGTCGCATGCTTTCACAAAGGTTTTCGCGTCAGAAAACATTGAAGGCCAATAAAATCCCGATTGCAATACCTTCGTGGCAGTTTTCCATGCGCCAAAATGTCCTCCGTAAGGTGCGGCATGACATTGTTCCAAAATGGCCTTGCTTTCGTCTTCAGGAATGCATCTCCGAATAATGTTGTCATTGCACCTTTTGAAAAGTAGCGGCTCTTCCCAAAAATAATCTCGCACATCGGCAAGAAATTTCTTCTTTTGATGCCATAAAATCCCTGGTGGTAGAATTCCGCTTACAAGGTAGTTGACAAAATTAGCGTACCAAGGAGGTTCCTTGGTAGATATCGCATTCACCATGGCGAGGAAATCGTCAGGTAATACCTCCTCTTCTCGCCTTTTGCCTTTCACATAATCATTAAAATCGACTCGGAAACAACTGTCTTCTTCAAGTGGTCCTTCGGTAGCACGGAAAACATTGAATTCGATTTTCTCATTCCCAATCCTTAAAGTAAGCTTCCCATCACGAACATTAATTTGAGTTGAAAATCATTCTCCATGTCCAGCACCACAAAATTGACTGGTACAAAGAACTTCCCAACCTTGATTGGAATATCATCCAATATCCCCACTGGATATTTGACAGATTGATCCGCAAGCTGAAGAGAGATGGTAGTCGGCCTCATATCTCCAATATCGAGCTTCTCAGTAATTCGCTTTGGAATAAGACTAACACTAGCTCCCAAATCACATAGAGCTCGCTCAATGCACATAGAACCAATATTGCAAGGAATAGAGAAACTTCCAGGGTCCTTCAGTTTCGGCGGCAGCTTATTCTGCAGGATTGCGCTGCACTCCTCCGTCAAAGCCACTGTCTCGTAATCTTCTTGCTTTCTTTTCCTGGAAAGAATTTCCTTGAGAAATTTAGCATAAGCAGGCATTTGAGAAATTATTTCAGTAAATGGAACACTAATATGCAATTTCTTTAAATGTTCAAGAAATCTCCTGAATTGTTTGTCTTTTTTGCCATGCTGAAGTTGCTGAGGGAATGGAACCTGTGGTTCATAAGCTTGGACTTCAGGCCACATCTCCTTTGGTTGCTCTCTTTTCTGCTTCGCTAGCTTCCACTTGGGAATCCACTTCTCTTGCTCTTGCTTCTTTTCCTCTGCTCCCTTTTTAGGTAACTGCTTCTCCGCTTTCGGTTGCTCATCTTCTTCTTCTTGCTTAATGATGGTGTCTGCTTTATCTTCTTTAGGTGGATATGGATCATCTAACTGCTTTTCGCTTCTAAATGCTACAGCCTTGACTTGCTCTCTCAGATTCACTGTGGGCTGTCCCAGTAGGTTTCCTAGTGTCCTCATGATCGCCTCTGCTTGTTGCGCAAGTTGCGTCTCAAGCATCTTCGAGTGAGTCTCCATATTTGCCATCCGATTGTTGAATCCTTGCATCATCTCTGTTTGCATACGTTGAGTCTCCATTATGGCTTTCATCATAGATGTAAGATCCATGTCTTGATTCTTCGAAATTTGCATGCTTGAACTCTTCTGCCCATAATCGTTCCTTTGAAAATCACCATGCTGGTTCGGGTAGCTCTCCCTCTATGAGAAATTAGAATGATTCCTCCATTCCGGATTGTATGTGTTGGTGTAGGGTCCGCGTTGTTGTTGGCGTTGATGAATGTAGTTCATCTGCTCAATGGTCAACTCGTCTCCGATCGGACAATTCATTGAATTGTGTCCAGCACCTGCACATTTATCACATATTAAACTCGGCATAACAGCAGCAACACATGATTTTACCTACTGACTCAAAGAATCTATCTTCGAATTAAGCATTGTCACTGTCTCCACTTCCAGAATTCCAGCTACTCGCTTGTTGTTTGATCGTGTGAAGAGCTCTAGTAACTGTTACTCGCCATCGTCTCCAACTTCTGATACGCCACATCTGGTGCTTGCACCATGAATGCCCCTCCTGAAGCTACGTCCAAACCCATGCACAAAGGCTCATTTAAACCATTAAAGAAAGATTGAACTACAAGCCATTCGGGTAATCCATGTTGTGGGCATCCTTAAATAAGATCCTTGTAACGTTCCCATGCTTCACAGAAACTTTCTCCTTCGAATTGAGTGAATGATGTAATCTTGCTCCGGATACGTGCTGCTATATCAGGTGGATAATATTTTGCAAGAAAAGCCTTTGAAAGCTCGTCCCACGTCTTGTACGTTCCACCTGTTCCTGATTTCAACCACTTCTTAGCCTTGCCTTGCAAATAAAATGGGAATAATCGAAGTCGAATTGCATCATCAGTCGCTCCATTGATCTTGATCAAATCACAAATCTTCGTAAACGTCTGTAGATGTTGATTCGGGTCCTCATTATCCAAGCCTTCAAATTGTTCCTGTTGCACCATGTGCATGAGTGTTGTCTTCAGTTCAAAATTGTTGGCATTGATTGTTGGCCTTGCAATGCTCGACTGCACTATATCCAAACTCGGTGTTGCGTAGTCACACAATGTCTTGTTTCCTTCTTCTGCCATGATGACTGTCTCGAAATTATCTCCTACAACTTCTGCTTCCTCTTCTATTTCAGTGTCTTGAAGAAACTCCACACGCTCTACTACTTGCTTCTGCTTCCGCTTGTTCTTGTCGCGCAACTGCTTGTGTAAGGTTCTCTCGATCTCCGGATTGATCTCAGGAATTGGACTCGATGAAGCACCGCGTCTCATCTTGGGCATCAACCAAAATCGACAACACCTAATAAAAAAAGAAAAACAAAAATTGATTAAATAAAAATAAAAAGAAATAAAAAAGAAAATAATGCGAAAAATAAAACCTAAAGTAATCTAGCTGCAATCTCAATAGTATTAAAACCGTTTGTTCCCCGGCAACGGTGCCAGAAAAGCTTGATGCGTTTTATTTACGCTTGACTTTTTCAAATTTATAATTCTTGATCAATTCACAACACGACACACAAATAACTCACGAGTAAATGCAACTATTGTTAACTGCAAGCGCACAGTGTACTATGAAGTGTAGTAGTCTAATCAAGGTCGATCCACGGAACAAGGGAAATAAGTACTATCTAATGTCACAACTTATGATTATCTAGGCAAATCAAATAAAAGATGGTGTTGGGTGATGTAGACTAGGCTAGAAGGAAAAGAAATAAAATCGCAAACTTAATCTAAAGCAAAGTTCTATCAATATCTAAAGCAATCTAGGAAATCGGGGTTCACACAATTACTATCTAGGTTTATTATGCATGGAATCGATTTCTATGTTGATGTGTGATTGTGGGCAATTGTTTCTAATGTCTTAATCCTCAGCTCTCGCATGTTGAATCAAATATTCAGCAAAGAATACTACCTAGCTCTCGCATAGCCAAGCATCAATACTAAACTCAATAAGCACAAAACAATCAATCAAGCCCTAAGAAACTATCAGCTGTCGCATATTTTAGCATCAATCAATCTATGTTCTTCTAGGTATCATCATATAAATCACGCAGCTCTCGCATGTTGCAATCAATAAGAATCAATCCAAAGTAGATAATAAATTCGGCACACATAGATTGAACATTCAACACAATCAATTGAATAATCATCAATCCATAGATAATAAAACCATAGAAGTAATTGGCTACATCCGTAATCCTAGATTAGAGAATTAGTTCCTCATAATAAAATAGCAATCAAACATATTATCACGAGAATTCATTAAGTAAACAATTTAACAGAAAGAAAAACGAATAAGAGAGAGAGGGATCGGTTGGCCAATTGGTGTAGGTAGGTGTGGCGTCGACTTTTCGCTCCTCTTGACTCGATTTCTGCTGCAATTGGACTAGTGATTCTGTGACTTTAAACCTTCAAATCTTGTTGGAAAAACGTTGAATTGTTGTGGGGAATAACCTTTGAAATTGGATGAGGAATTCGGCACCTCCAAGAGGATCCAAAAGAGTGAAAACCCTAACCCTACTAGTGTGTGTGACCTAATAACTAACCAATTCGGTAGAGCTTCACCATCTGACTTCTGCCTCCTGAATATGTCGATCTAGGGGGTCCTTTTATACTGAATTTTAGCTCTAGAAGTTGGTGGGGCTCTCCTTGTTTGAATAGAAATTGAATTCTTAACTTGCACTCCAAGTTGGACTTTTGACTGTTTTCTGACCCGAAAATTTCACACCACTTAACTCCTAGAAGACGTCCGAACTGGGCATTGGGATCTTCTACAACATTCTAGATAATGTTCTTAGCTTTCTTTTGATAAAAAGAACTCTTCAATTGGACTTCTGTAGCTCAATATATCGCAGAAACACTCGGCCTGGGTCGACATAGAAAAATCTGCATCCTAGTCAAGATTAAAATAATTACTGCTCCTTGTAGGCTCGTCCAAAAATTATGAAATTTAATCCATTGAAAGCTCTAGAAGTATAGTTTCGTCTCCAAATGGTCTCACTTAATTTTTAGGCCTATAACTCCTGAAATATTCAAAATAGTCGGCTGTGCTCATTGCAGAAGGTTTCCTAAATTGGGCCTGGTTTCCAAACTTGGCTAAAAAGCATCTATTCTTCAATAAAAACGATAAATTCCTGATAAAAACACTTAATCAGCAAAATTGAAGTACTAATTTACACAATGCATGAAAACACACAATAATATAAAGATTATACACATAATCAATCAAGAATACATAGAAAATTCATTCAAAACCATCATAAAAACAATAACATTTAGATGTTATAATGGGTACTGGTGATGGTGTGGTGTGGGTGTCGGCACCGACAGTGGTGGTGGCCACTGTAGCTGCAGAGGGGGTGGGTGTTTGGGTAGAAACAGAGGTGGGTGGTGAGGGGTTGATAGAGGTAGAGGATGGTGGGGTAGTGAAAGGTGGGGTGGTAGAGGTGTTGTCGTCGTCGGCCAAGGCAGAGGTAGCAGTGAAGACGATTGGGGGTTAGGGATGTGGTGTTTGTATGGTTGTCGGGTGAGAGAAAACAGGGAAAGAGAGGGTGATGTAGGGAGGCGGCGTGGTGGGGGGGAGGGGGTAATGATGGTGTTGGAAGCGTGGTGGTGTTGGGAAGTGGAGAGATTTAAGGAGGTGTGTATGGAGTAGGTGGAGTTAATGGAGGAGGAAAAATCAACCGCCAAAAGTATTGGCCCAAAAAGTTTTCAATCCGAAATATCTGTAAGCCCTAACTTTTCTACCCTTGATGACACTGGTGCCTGAATGGTGTCTGCTACGAAATATTTGTTTCCTTCCCCCAAACTTATATTTTAGCGCGAGCTTTTATGATGCATAAAATGCATGAATGCAAAGGTATGATGGCATTTAGCACACAAAGTGTATGATGCACTCAACAGGACATGCAGAGCATAAAAATAAAAGAAGAGTTTAAGTGGCTTCTCTGGATGTCGATGTAGGTGAAAAACAGCAACAGCGTGTGCTGTAGTCCGTCAAATCCTTGTCTTTAGGATATTTTTTGGTTTTTCTACGTTTTAGGGCTGCAAAAAGGAGCAGCAAAACAAAAACAAAACAAAAATAAAATAAATAGGATGCATTGAAAAATTGAAAACTTACCTCGGGTTGCCTCCCGAGCAGCGCTTCTTTAACGTCTTGTAGCTGGACACAAAGCAGGTCACTCAGCAGCGGGAGCTCCTAGTGAGGCAACAAACGGCTCATCATCGGGTGCATTAGGAAAATAGTACTTGAGCCGCTGGTGGTTGACTTTGAAAGGTGGTTTTTCACCTTTCTGGATCTCGACGGCACCATGGGAATAAACTAGGAATACGATATATGGTCCCATCCAGCGGGACTTGAGCTTTCCCGAGAACAGCCGCAGACGGGAGTTAAATAGCAGCACCTGGTCACCCTCTTTGAATTGCCTCCGAAGTATATTGTTGTCGTGCCACTTCTTGGACCTCTCCTTGAAAATTCTATTGTTTTCATAGGCCTCAAGACGGATCTCCTCGATCTCATTGAGCTGCAGCTGTCTGGCAGCGCCCGCTGCCTTGTCATCAAAGTTGAGGGCCTTGATTGCCCAATAAGCACGATGCTCCAACTCAACTGGTAAGTGGCAGGACTTCTCATATACCAGCCTGTATGGGGTAGTGCCAATAGGTGTCTTGTAGGCAGTCCTATATGCCCACAGCGCATCATCAAGTTTCATAGCCCAGCCCTTGCGGGTGGTGCTGACAGTTTTCTCCAAGATACACTTGATCTCCCTATTGGAAACTTCCACTTGACCGCTGTTTAAGGGTGATAGGGTGTTGCAACTCGATGTGTAACCCCATAGTGCTTTAACAGCGCCGCGAACAGCTTGTTGCAAAAGTGGGACCCTCCATCATTTATGATAACCCTGAGCACAACAAACCGTGTGAATATATTCTTCTTAAAGAAGCGAGTAACAACAAGGCCATCATTAGTTGGAGATGCTATAGCCTCAACCCACTTAGTCATATAGTCCACAGCCACCAGGATGTACTAGTGTGAATGGGAGGAAGGAAAAGGACCCATGAAGGCAATTCCCCAATCATCAATGGGCTCAACAAATAGCAGCCCTTGCTGCGGACCCTCTTGGGGCTGGGATATATTGCCAGTGCGTTATCAGTGATCACAAGACTTACAAATTCCCGAGCATCCATGTAGATGGTCGGCCAAAAGAAACCAGAGTGTAAAACCTTAATTGCTGTCTTGTGGGCACCATAATGTCCTCCATAAGGGGTCTGGTGGCAGCTGGCGAGGAGAGTCTTGTGGGATTCTTCAGGTAAGCACTTTCGAATAAGACCATCTCCATTACATTTTAACAATTTCGGCTCATCACAGTGATATCAGACATGAATTTCTTGTTTTCATTGTAGTTGATATCAAGATGAAAGACACCACACACTATGTAATTTATAAATGGTGCATACCATGGATAGTCGGGTTGGAAAGCATCAGCAGCGGGCCTAGTTACCCAGATAGCGCACACAACTGCCACCAATAACTCATCCGGCAATTGATCATTGATAGGGGGCTCATCCACTGGTGAAATATTCTCGGTTTAGAACAATGTGAGAGAGATGATCCGCCACCACATTCTCTATCCCCTTCTTGTCTCTGATTTCCAAGTCAAATTCTCAAAGGAGAAGGATCCAGCGGTTGAGGCGGGGCTTAGCCTCCTTCTTGGTCAAGAGATATCTCAAAGCAGCATAGTCAGTATGGACAATGACCTTGGACCCAAGAAGATATGACCAGAACTTGTCAATAGCAAAGACTACGGCCAGCAGCTCCTTCTCAGTGGTGGCGTAGTTTAGCTGGGCATCATCCAGCGTTCGGATGGCATAGTATATAGCATGGAGCTTTCCATCTTTCCTCTACCCCAGTACAATGCCCACGATATGGTCGCTGGCATCAGCCATGATCACAAATGGCAGCGTCCATTCTGGTGGTTGCATGATTGGTGCGGTCACCAGCGCCTGCTTTAACCTGCAAAAAGCATCTATACAAGACTGATCAAATACGAAGTCGACATCTTTATTAAGGAGGTTCGTCAAAGGCTTTGCAATCTTTGAGAAATCCTTAATAAAGCGACGAGAAACCAGCATGCCCAAGGAAACTACGACAGCGCGCACTATCGTGGGTAGAGGTAATTTTTCAATAACTTCAATCTTTGCTTTATCAACCTCAATACCATGAGCTGAGACTAAGTGCCCCAGTACATGTCTTCTCTTACTATAAAGTGACACTTCTCCCAATTTAGTACTAAATGCGTTTCTTCACAGCGCTGCAGCACCTTGGTTAGATTTCTTAAGCAATCATCAAAAGAAGTACCATAAACAGAAAAGTCATCCATAAATACCTCCATGATGTCCTCAATAAAATCAGAAAATATGCTCGTCATGCAACGCTGAAAAGTAGCAGGCGTATTGCACAAACCAAACGGCATGTGCCTGTATGCAAATGTACCGTAGGGATAGGTGAAGGTGGTCTTCTCCTGGTCGTTAGGATGGATGGGATTCTGGAAGAACCCTGAATATCCATCAAAATAGCAGAAGTGTGTGTGGTTGGCCAATCGCTCCAACATTTAATCGATAAAAGGGAGGGGGAAGTGATCTTTACGGGTGGTGCTGTTGAGTTTGCGGTAGTCAATACACATGTGCCATCCCGTCACTGTACGGGTAGGAATCAATTCATTATTTTCATTACGAACCATAGTCATCCCTCCCTTTTTTGGCACCACTTGCACAGGACTTACCCACGTACTGTCCGAGATGGGATATATGATCCCAGCATCGTGAAGTTTGAGGATTTCCTTCTTGACTACCTCCTTCATGTTCTCATTCAACCTCCTCTGATGCTCAATCATGGCTTTGCATCCTTCCTCCAATGGGATGTGGTGCATACAGAGAGAGGGATTGATCCCTTTGATGTCATCTATGGTATAGCCAATAGCAGCGCGATGCTGCTTCAGGACAGCCAACAGGGCGTTCGTCTTATCTGCAGAAAGGTCAGCACTAACAATAACAGGATATGTATAATTAGAACCAAGAAAATCATACCTGAGATGAGATGGAAGGGGTTTCAATTCCACCTTTGGTACAGCGAAATGAGGAACAGCGTCTGCTGCAGCTTTCTCTACAACAGTGTCATACTAGAGAACTTCAAACACCTACTAGGAAGGATGTATTATAGGGGTAGTGGATAAGTGATGAGCTACATCTCCCACAGCAGGATCTTCATCCTCAGGAACTACGCTGGTTGCCAAGCAAACCAGCAGCGCATCGTCGGAATGGACAGCGGGCGTTGTCTCTGTTATAATATCCTTTAGATCATCCTCCAAGATCTAGACCACGTAGCAGGCATTAGAGGGGACTTCAGACTTTAGAGCTCTCTGGACATTGAACTCCACCGTCTCCTCCCCAACGCGTATTGTCACACTCCCATCTCGAGCATCAAGGAGCGCACCCGCTGTGGCTAGGAAAGGTCGGCCAAGGATGTTGGGGGTCTGGTCATAAAGCTTCATATCCATGATGACAAAATCATAGAGAATATAGAACTTCCCCACCTTGACTGGAACATCTTAAAGGACCCTAACTGGAAGTTTTACAGATAGGTCAGCAAGCTGCAGCAGCATGCCGATAGTTTTAATTTCCCCAAAGTCCAGCTACTGTGCTGCTAATAAAGGCATCAAACTCACACTAGCCCCAAGATCACATAAAGCTCTGTTAAAATTCTGGGTACCAATTTCACAAGAAATGGAAATACTTCCTGGGTTTCCCAACTTGGGGATATGAATCTGATGCTGCAGCACGGCATTGCAATTTGCTGTTAGCGCCACTATTTGCTTTTCTATAGTGTGCTTGTTTGAGAAGATCTCCTTCAAAAATTTAGCATATGTAGGCATCTGATCCAGAACAGTAGTGAAGGGAATTTCCAATCTGAGGCCGCTGAGCACATCCTCAAATTTGCAATATTGATCTTCGAGCCTGCTCTTTCTGTAGATTTATGGATATGGCAGCGGGGGCTGGTATGGCACTGGCAGTGGCGTCTTCTTTGGTGCAGCTTCCTGCAGCGTCACTGGTTCAGGCGTTCCGTCCTGTTTCTTTTTGGGTTCGGGTTGAGACACCTTTCTCGGTTTAAGGATAGGGTCTGGAAGCTCTTTTCCATTCCTAAAAATCACTGCCTGGCACTGCTGCTTGGGATTTTCCTCCGGTTGTCCTAGTAGCCTGCCCTGCGGCTGCTGCTGCTGCGCAACATACTGTGCAACCTAATTCTCAATCATCTTATTGTGGGCCTTCAGCATATTCAGCTCCTTATCGATCCTATTCTGTCCTTCCAGCAGCTGCTTCACCATTTGGGTCAATTCCGAGTACCCTCCTTGCTGTCCACCTTGCCGCTACTACTGCTGCCCCTGCTGCTGGTACCCCTGATTGTAGTTTTGGTTGGGGTTTGATTTCCACCCCTGGTTATACCCGTGGTTGTAGTTGTTGTATGACTGATTTGGGCGCCGGTCAATGAATTCACCACAACAAATTCATTCTTTGGGGACACTTTTTGTGATGACGCTCTGGGATTCGTCACCTAAAATGGTTTATTGGTGACGAAATACGGATAATATGTCACCAATATAAAACTTTTTGGTGACGAAGTCAATTCATCACAAGTAATTAACATTTTGTCTCCAAAACTATTATTTGGTGACAAAAATTATAAACGTCACCCTAATTCGTCACAAAAAAATTGGAGCCAACACTTTTTGGCGTCAAAATATGGAGGGAAAAATTTAGTGACGAAAAGAATTACTTAATCTACGAATTATAATACGTCACTAATCATTCGATTATAGATGACGTAATTTTTATATCACTGTACAGTAACAACCATGCAAGACAAAATATATTCGTCCCTTTTTCATCAATTTCGTGGACGAATGAAGGAACATCACAGAAAAATTTAACTTTTAACAAAATTTGGAGAAAAAATAAGGAGGAAAAGATTTAGTGACGAAAAGAATTATTTAATCTACAAATTATACCACGTCACCTACCATTAGATTATAGATGACATAATTTTTGCATCACTATACAATAATAACCATGAAAGGAAAAATATTTCCATCCTTTTATAATTAATTTTTGGGATGAATTAAGGATCATTACTGAAAAATTTATAATATTTAACAAAATTTGGAGCAAAAATAAGGAGGAAAAATTTAGTGACAAAAAGAATTATTCTACAAATTCTACCACACCACCTATAATTAGAATATAGATAATGTTATTTTTACATCCGTATACAATAATAACCATGAGAGACAAAATATTTCCATCCCTTTTTCATTAATTTTGGGGAAAAAATATGGATGGAAAAATTTAGTGATGAGACGAATTACTTCATCTACGAATTATAACATTTAAATTGTTGCAGATCTAAAACAATCATAATAACTTTTTACTATAATAATATAAATAATAATTTAATTATAATTAATTTTTAAATCTTACACTATCAATGATACGGATTTTATAACGATATAAAAAATTAATTATATACTAATCAAAATAAAATTTATTTTTAAAATTTTATTTCTACTATTATAATTAAAAGTATAAATATTTTAATAGTTATCGTATGTTTTAATATATAATGCATGATTATTAATTTTTACCCTCCATAAGAATAATTGTTTGAATTATATTATATTTGACGCCTCTAGTTCAGACTGGAGACATATACAGAATCATAAAAAAGTGGTCCTATATTATACAGAACAAAAATTTTGTAATGCGAAAAATTTTCTAGGAGTAGTTGTAATTCGTATCCTCTCATTAAACCTAATAAAAAATTAACCAATAAGAAAATATTTACTAACAATAGTTACATTACCACCGTTATAAATAAAAATATGATATTGATTAAAAAATAAAAATAAAAACATTTAATATTCTATGTCACTATCATCTTCATTCATTTAATATTTTTTACTGTTAAATTAATTTTTTTACTATTAAATAAATTTTCTAACTTAACTTAGGAAAAATGTAAGAAAGTTACAGTCAGATCAAAGTTAACCATGATGCATAATCAAGGATCGAGAGCATTTGTGACAATCCACGATGAAATTGTATGTATTCTATTATATTTTAAATTTATTATTCTTAATCTTTTTTTACTATAACTATGATTTGTTGTATGAAATTTAAACAGAATTAAATGGAATTAAATGGTCAAGAGAGTGAGGAAAAAATATATAAGTAGTTTTATTTCATTTTTATTGAAAAATATTTAAATTTACATGTGATAAATTTTTATTTTTAAATTTAATGGCTTTTTTTAATTTCTTGTAGAATGAAATGATGGAGATGTTAAACAATCCATCTCAAGAAAAGAATCAAAACTTAGGAAATATGATTGGTGGATTAGGAGATCAAATCAATTGCGAATGTATTAACAATAATTTTTATGAAATAGGAGATTAAATCAATTGCGAATGTATTAACAATAATTTTTATGAATCAAAACTTAGAAAATGGGATTGCTTCTTTGAACAATTGCGAATTTATTAACAATAATTTTTATGACTAGAATAATTTCACAGAAAAAGAAATTATGATATGAAATATTTTAATTCACATAAAAGTTCTCATATATCTTTTGATAGTGTAGATATTGATATTTTAATTAGGATATGTATAAATTAATTCTAATTTTGAAACAAAAAATATTTTTGAAACAACCCGACCACTATTTACCAAACAACAGTAATTACCAAACAACAGTGCTGACACGTGGGCACAGACAGTAAATACAACTGGAAAATCCGACCCAACGGCTCAAAGATAATATCATGTCACCCGACCTCGGGTATCTCAACATCAACAGCACAACGGAAGCATTTATAAACTCAATATCAACATATGCAAAGCCAGATACCAACTTATGGATCTGAGTCCTGTCTGAGGGGATGCCGCAGCGTGTCATGATGCATTCCTGCACAAAGAACAACGTGGCCTGCCGATGGGGCAGGTGAGGGGTGAGATTCTCCATAATCTCACCGACACATAACCCGTGATGAACATAGCAGATACTTAACAGTCAAGAGCACGTCAATATTGCATACGAGTCATGTTCATAACACAGAACAATTACGATCACAAAGAACAATGCGGACTATGCCATTGTCCCCCCATCGACTATGCAATGCACTGACCATCTAATACTGATTGTACCATACACTAATGCCTGACTAGGACACCTCAACACAACCACATATTGGGTAACTGACCTAGTCACAACAGACTATACAACACATACTCTAGTCCTGACAGACTATACTCAACAGAGGTTCCTCATCGTATGATAACATACCTTTACTGTGCTTGTCGTTCATCTAACCCGATACCAAAACGAAACAATCTCAAAATCACGTGAGCCTCGCTTACCGGGTAGCCGGCAACCAGCACGGACCATACCCAATAAATATCACAAACCGGTCCCTGGGTAGAATCACAACACAACACGGCATCAGCAGTCACCGCAGTAACTCGTAACCACAATAACAACAATTCTCATTAAGCTCAATCTCTGGGTTTCAACATACCCTTAAAAATAACAATCATCCAACCGTCGACCACAGCCGACAACCTACATATCCCAATATCCGATCAAAAACGACAAGTGATACTCATCTGACAATTATTAAAAGAAGCCGACAACAAACAAAGGACAATTGGCAACCGATGCCAACGACAATAGACTAATCACGACCAACGACGACAACTAACACCCGCAAACCGGCAACCTATACCGACCACGGTCAACCGACTAAACTGAGGACTGACAACCTCCTAGAGTATGATCATGAGACATCATGCAAATGAACATATCACATCACAGCCCATCAAAGCAAAAGCACATCTTAATCAAGACTGAACCAGGGCTAAAAGAACATCTTTAATTATTATTATTACCAATTTTATCTTTCGGGCCCCGTCACTGGACAAGCTAGGGTCGTACCAGGTTATCAATTAATTCTGGATGCCAGGTCAAAGAGAACAACCAAACCGGGACCACGTCCCCAAAATATCAAACTGGGTATAACAACCCAACCAAACCGGGATAAACATCCCCAAACCAAGTAACCGACCATAGCATCCCAAAATTAATTTTCAAACCATCGGGTTGTACCACGACTTTCCACGTGACAACTTAAATCATCATCTCAAATTCAATTTCCACTTTCCATTTCCATTATCCATTATCCTTTCCCAATTATCCATAGTCAACAGTTCAACATCAATCTCAACACAATAACCCCAGAATCAATATCACAGTCCAACAATCACAACACCAATAACCATGGCAGTCAAATAACCAACAATGACCTTCTCAACAATTCAATCAAACAACAAAGCACAACCAAGTATTACAGACACATATCAAGGGTTATCCATCCTCACAATAATATCAACAAATATCACAAAGATATCAACAACAATAACCATAAGATGCAATGGAACCTATGTAGTTCCAAGACCAACCATCCCGGCTATCACGGGTGGAATGACGTATATGCAACCTCACCTTGGCCTGTTATTAACTCTGGGTTTCCACCACAAGTTCTAAAGCTAGTTCCTCATTGAACTGCTCGGTATCAACTCCCATATAACACATAGTATGCATACATAAGATGCACAGCAATGGTATGCGAATGAAAGTTTAATGGCGTAAATAAGTTGCTAGCCAGCTCGGTTATCGTCTCGGGTTATATTCCGTTATCATCATCATTTACCTTTATTATTTCATTTCCAAAAATAATACATCGTATTTATATTCGGGTATTATTCTGGTATTTAATACTTGACAATACCCTTTCCAAAATATTTTTCAGGAAAATAATCATTTCCTATATCATATACTCTTTTCCAAAAATTATTTCCATAAAATAATTATATAATATATATTATTTTCTACCATAAAATAATTTCTCCAAATGATAACGTAAATATATATTTTCCAAAATATATTCACAAGAACTACTTACCATAATATAATTTTCTATGAAAAATATTCATACATTTATTATTTTTAGAAACATATCCATAGTGTATATATTAAAGCTATTTACAATATAATAATTTTTTATATATATAAGAGATATAAACCATATCACAATAACCTTAATTTCTCAAAAATAATAATATGTCAAAGTATTTATAATTATGTACATATATATATTTAGAATTATTTTTTTATATATATATATATATTTTTTATTATTTTTTTATTATCAACGGACTGGGCCAGATATTAGTCCAACTTATCAGAATGAGCCTAGGTGCACCAGGCCCAGGCCAAGGCCTACACAACAGGCCCAATGGATGAGCCCATAAGAACCAGCCTGGACAATGGCACAAGTCTAGGTCCATGGGTCAGCTCATGCGTCCAACCGGGTCTACCTTGACCCGTCGGCACAATCGGGTTGCCCGGTTACCCTCCTGATGCGAGGAAGGAGATGATGGCAGCGGCACGGAACGATGAGGCGACGACGGAGGCGGGACGACTGCGAGAAGACGGCGATGGGTAGGATGGTGACGGCGTCAGCTGCAGGTGTGCAACTCGGCGGTCAGCGTGTCGTCGGGTTGCTGCGAAGAGATGAGGAGAGGAAGGACGGTGGCTGGGGTCGTCTCTTCCGGCCGCTGCGCTGCTGATCTTGGCACGACGGCGACAGGGGTGAGGGGAAAGGAAAGAGGTGGTTGTGTTGTGGTTTGGGTGGGCCACGGTGGAGGTTCGGTGGTGGTCACGGCCACGGGTTGGAGAAGAAGAAAATGAAAAGGAGAGGGCAGGATGGTGAAACGGTGACGTGTGGGTGTTTGTTGTGTTTCTCTTCTCTTTTTTATTTTCCTTTTTCTGGTTTCTTAGGTAGTGTATGCAGTAGTTAGTTTTGTAGGGGAAGTTTGGCAGAGAAGAGATGGAGATGAAGGTTGGTGATGGTGCACTGAGAAGGCAGGAAAACACAGTTTTATAGGCAGTGCATGGCTACTGGTAAAACACGGGTTACACAGGCAGTTCACAGGTGTCACAGGAGAAGGCGGCTGAATAATTGAGCTTCTCAATTATGTAGTACTATACTGCATGTGAAGTGTGACCCACCTGGACCAGAAAATATCCAATATACCCCCTTACCTTTATTTCTGGTCCGCTAACTCGAAGATAAACCTGACTTTTCTGAAGATTCCTGGACCCGAAAAATCCCAACTTTGGTCTGTAAAATCCGCAGAAAAATCTCGAACGTGGGACAAGGCTCGGTTTCGGAATTCGATGCACGAATTACCATAAATTAATTACCCAAGAATAATTCATTCGGTTATTCACTGTATAAAAACTTTTACGGACCTGGTAAAAATGCAAAATTACCTGGTCTGTTATAGCAAACCTTGTGTTTAATATTTTAACTTAATCTTTATAAAACATAAACATGATTTAACAATTATTCCTTTATAAAATTCAAAATAAATCTCCAAAGATTAATTTATTAAATATCATGGAAATAAAAAGATGATTTTTTTTAAATTATAATCAGTAAATTATTGTAACAAAAATATCATAGCAAAATAATGAATATTACTACTGATGTTGGTTAGGAGAATAAAAATTATTAATGGTAAGAATAATAACAATAATAATAATTTTGAGAGTAGTCAAAGTAATAATGGAAATAATGAAAAATGACTCGGATTGGTAAAAATCATGGTAAAAATCACGAAAATTTTATTAACTACCGTAAAAGTTGAAATAACATGGTAAAAATCACAAAAATTTTACCCGGGTCGTTACAATTTTAGTACTTTCATAATTTAAAATTATATCAAACCAAATTTTGAAAAATAATGTTAAAAAAATTAGTGCGTAATTGGTTTGAAAATTCAATTTGTAAAATTTGTTGAAAACAATGTTTTGCTAATATCTCTTTATCCTATTCAGGTTTTGATAATGACAAATCAACCTTGTCTTAGGATGATCATTATTATGAAGTAAAAAGAAATTAATCAAGAGCAAAGACATTATGTGATCAAGAGCCCAAGATTTGGAGTGACAAGCAAAGAGGAGCAAACAAGAAGACTTAGGGTTCAAAACTGTACAAAGGATAAACACTCATTTCTCTAAGTTATTGGCTAAAACAAAAACATTTTTACTCATGCATCATATGGCATCGCTTCAATCATAAAAATGATTTCTAAGCTTTAACATCGATGTCCAATTTCTGAACATCGATGTCCTTATGACCGTTATGCTTAAAAATTGCTTTGAAGTGTCTGAACATCGATGTCCTATTTTCATAACATCGATGTCCTATTGAATTGGATTTCAAAATTGTTTCGGCATGTATCATAACATCGATGTTCAACACCATAACATCGATGTCCATTTGAATCGGCTTTTAAGATTGTTTTAGGAGTGTCCAAAACATCGATGTTCAACATATGAACATCGATGTTATTTTGTCTCGGGTCTTGGACAATGTCTTGGGCAACATCGATGTCCTTTTGGCCAACATCGATGTTCTAGTGACCGTTAGCCCAATAATTCATATTCGCTGGCCAAGACATCGATGTCCACTTTTTCAACATCGATGTCCTTGTGACCGTTGGACTAATAATGCACATTCAAAGGCCATAACATTGATGTCCTTGATTCCAACATCGATGTTCAGCCGACATGAGCAGACACACTTTTTACCCTCTCATGCTATCTTGTTTAAAGATGTTTTAGATTGTTTCCCCAACGGTCAGACATGCTTTTATCCTTATAAATAGAGCTTTTAGGTCTCTATTTAAGATAATTCAACTCTTCACATTTTTAAGAATCATTGTGAAACATACAATTCATTTTTATGAGCCAATATTATTGAGAATTGGGAGTTGCCTTCATAGAGCTTATTTTTGTACTTATACCTACTCTTAAAGAGAGTCTTGTTTTGAGTGACCTTTGTATTAACATACACTTTAAGGGAGGTTTATTCCCTTGTAGTTAATTCATAGGAAGAGGGTCTTCTTTCTGTGGGAAAAAGTCTTGAAGTAAGGAATCTTCAAGCAGGAGTTGTAAACAGTTTGTTAAGCACCCGGAAGCTTAATGCGGATAGTGGAATCTTCGAGAGAGTCTCTCGGAGGACTGGATTAGCCACATAGGTTTTGTATGTGTGAACCAGGATAAATCGGTTTGTCTCACTCTCTTTCAAATCCGCATTATTTTTTGTTTTAAGTTTTAATTAGTACTTAATAGCTAATTCACCCCCCCTCTTAGCTTGTTTGGGCTTACATTTGGTAGCGGAGCAAGGTCTCTTTGTTTAGGATTAATCTCCTTGAGTAAAGATCATGGCTTTTGAGGGGTATAATATCCACAAAGCTCCTTTCTTTGATGGTATAAACTTTGACTATTGGAAAGTTAGAATGCAAATGTTTCTAGAGGGTCAAGGTTTATAAATTTGGGAGATTGTTGAGAGTGGTTGGAGTAGGCCACCTAAGCCTTTGTGTGATTGAAGTGAAAATGAGAAGAAGAAAGGCACTCTAGATGCCACAGCTAGAAACTCTTTACTATGTGCCTTAAGTAAAGAAGAATTTGAGAGAATTAGAATTTGTAAGAGTGCTCATGAAATTTGGACACTCTTATGTACAACCCATGAGGGAACAAACCAAGTAAAAGAATCCAAGACCAATAGGCTTATAAGAGAATATGAGCTTTTTACAATGAAGCCTAATGAGTCCATCTATGATATGAGTACTAAGTTTTCAACTCTATGCAATAACCTTGTGAGCCTTGGTAAGACCATAAGTGATAAAGAGAAAGTTACTAAAGTATTAAGATCCTTGAGTAAGGAGTGGGAATCTAAAGTCACGGCTATTGAAGAGGCAAAAAATCTTAATGTCCTATCCTACAATGAGCTAATAGGTTCTTTGATAGCTTATGGAATGAAGTTTGAAGGCAAAGTAGAACAGAAGAAAGACCTTGCCTTGAAGATTCAAGATTCTGAAGAGGATGCAAGTGACAGAGATGATGATATGGCTCTAGTCACAAGGAAGTTTATAAAGTTCCTCAAGAAGAAGAGATTGCAAAAAGGGAGGAATCTGAAGAGCACCTCTAAATATGAAGATACAAAGAAAAATCTGATTGTTTGCTATAAATGCAACAAACCCGATCATATCAAATCGGAGTGCCCATACAAAAAGAAAGCAAGACTTGATTCTTCAAAGAACACAGGCAAGAAAATCATGGTGGCATGGGATGGAGATGACACATCATCAAGTGACACGGATAGTGATGAAGATGCACATATATGTTTCATGGCTCTCGAAGATGATGAGGTAATTAATTCTTCTAATGACTTTACATTTGAAGAATTACATGATGCGTTTGTTGATGTGCATGAAGAACTTGAGAAGTCCTTGAAAATGAATCAAAAGTATAAAAAACAACTTGTGACTCTTGAAGAAGAAAAGCATGCTCTTAATGTATCTTACAATGAACTTAATGAGAAAGTATCCTCTAATGTATGTGCTTGTGTTGTATTGGGAAAAGAGAATGAGTCTCTTAAGTCTCAAGTCGAAGATTTAAAGAAAACATTAGAGAAGTTTACAAATAGTAGAGATAATCTTAATCTTCTCCTAGGACAGCAAAGAAATCCAATGCAAAAGAAAGGATTAGGAGCATCAAATGTGCCATATGAGGGTCAAACCTATTATGCAAAATGCTAGATCACATGTTCATAATACAAAATCACATATTCATCATAGAAGGTCAAATGCTCAAAAAGCAAGACAATATGTAAGTAGTAGTAGATCCCATTATGCTAGGTTGTATGCCAATAATAAAAGACCACATTCCTACAATATTAGATCAAGTGCTAATAGTGCAAGATCACATGTATACAATGCTAAAAATGGAGGATCTTATTACACTAAACCAAGCACACTTGGTAGAAGATCATATGCTTATAATGCTAGAACACAAACCAATGATGTTACATTACATGCTAGATCATTTGCATACAATGCAAAATCTCATGATTACAATTCAAGAGCACAAGCATATAGAGCTAGAACATTTCATAACCATGCTAAGTTATATACCTATGGTGAAAGGAAACAATCTTACCATGATAGAGTTCATGATCATTCTTATATTCCTTCTGTCACATGCTATCATTGTGGTAAACATGGTCACGGAATTCGTACTTGTATGTTCAGGAGTAAGAATTCACATGTAAAATATGTTTGGGTACCTAAAGGTACTAGAGCTAACATTCAAAGACCCTAGATTGAGTGGGTACCTAAATTTTGTTTATTTTTGTAGGACGACAAAGAAAAGTGGGTACTTGATAGTGGATGTTCACGCCATATGACGGGTGATCAATCAAAGTTCTCATCTTTGAAAGGTAAAGGTAAAGGTAAAGTAACCTTTGGTGATAGCTCTAAGGGTAAAATACTTGGTATTGGTGATATTGGTTCCAATCCTACTATTGAGCATGTTCTTCTTGTTGATAACTTAAAGTTCAATCTCTTAAGTATAAGTCAACTATGTGATAAGGGATATAGAGTTACCTTTGAATCTACTAAATGCATGGTTACTAGATGTATTGATGATCACCTACTTTTTGTTGGGAAAAGGATTGGAAATCTTTACTCAATCAACCTAAAAGAAGTTGCTAACAATGAAGTTAAGTGTTTTAGTGCAAAGATGGAAACACCTATTTTATGGCATAGGAGGCTTGGACACGTCAATTTGGAATTAATTTCAATCCAAGAAGGACCTTGTTAAGGGTCTACCAAAGCTCAAATTTGAAAAAGATGGAGTATGTAGAGCTTGTCAACTTGGAAAGCAAGTTAAAAGCTCCTTCAAAGCAAAAAATATGGTAACAACTTCTAGACCTCTTGAACTCTTGCATCTTGATCTTTTTGGTCCTATGAGGACAACTAGTCTTGGTGGTATGAATTATGCTTTTGTTATTGTTGATGATTACACTAGATTTTCTTGGGTTATATTTCTTGCTAGTAAAGATCATGCTTTGTATGAGTTTGGATGTCTTGTTAGAAGTTTGCAAAATGAAAAAGGTTATAAGATTTCTAAAATTAGAAGTGATCATGGTGGTGAGTTTGATAATCTTTTGTTTGATCATTATTGTGAACAATGTGGCATTGAACACACTTTTTCTACTCCTAGAACACCTCAACAAAATGGGGTCGTTGAGAGAAGAAATCGGACATTGCGAGAAATGGCACGCACTATATTAAATGAAAATGGTATACCTTCATACTTTTGGGTCGAAGCGGTTAATACCGCATGTTATGTGCTAAATAGAGTCTCCTTAAGGCCTATCTTCAAGAAAACTCCTTATGAACTGTGGTATGGTAGAAAACCTAATATTGATTACTTTAAGATATTTGGATCCAAATGCTATATTCTTAATACCAAGGACAATCTCGGTAAGTTTGATGCTAAATCGGATGAAGGTATATTTCTTGGTTACTCTATTACTAGTAAGGCCTATCGTGTGTATAACAAAAGGACTCTTCTTGTTGAAGAATCCATGCATGTTGTATTTGATGAAGTTGATTTAAATGGTGATAGAGATGATGATATAATAGATTTCACACGTAGACCTTCACCAACAAGTACAAGTGAACCCAAAAATGATGATACTTCTTATTCTCAAACTTTTGATGTACAAGAGAAGGAAAAGGAAACTATCGAAGGACAATGTATTGTGGAAATCAAGGTACCAAAGGGACATTCTCCTAGTGCAATTCTTGGGGATCCTACAAAAGGGGTAGTCACTAGATCATCTCTACATAATTTGAATGGTCATATTGCATTCTTGTCACAAGTCGAGCCAAAAAATGTTAAAGATGCTATTAATTATGAAAGTTGGGTTATTGCTATGCAAGAGGAGTTAAATTAATTTGAGAGAAGTCAAGTTCGGAATCTTGTTCCTAGACCTCAAGATCATCCCGTTATTGGCACTAAGTGGGTCTTTAGGAATAAGTAAGATGAAAATGGTATTGTTATGAGGAACAAAGCTAGACTTGTTGCTCAAGGTTATAATCAAGAAGAAGGCATTGATTTTGATGAAACATTTGCTCCTGTTGCTAGATTAGAATCCATTCGCATGCTTCTTGCTTATGCAGCATTTAAATTGTTTCAAATGGATGTCAAGAGTGCATTCTTAAATGGACATATCATGGAGGAAGTGTATGTTGAGCAACCCCCCGGGTTTGAAAATCATGAGTTTCCTCATCATGTGTTTAAACTCAAAAAGGAACTTTATGGTTTGAAACAAGCTCCAAGAGCTTGGTATGAAAGACTAAGTAAATTCCTTGTTTCTAATGGTTTTACAAGAGGAAAGGTTGGTACTACCTTGTTTGTCAAATCTCATATGCATGAATTACTCATTATTCAAAAATATGTGGATGATATTCTTTTTGGTGCTACTAATGAGTTTTTGTGTAAGGAATTTGAAAAATCCATGCAAAGTGAATTTGAGATGAGCTCCATGGGAGAATTAACTTATTTCCTTGGATTTCAAGTAAAACAACTTGAAGGGGGCATATTCATTAACCAAGCCAAGTATACAAAAGAGTTACTCAAGAGATTTGGGATGGATGGTGCTAAGATTAGCCCAACACCCATAAGCACTACCACTAAGCTTCACAAGGATGAAGAAGGCAAAGATGTGGATATCAAGCTATAAAGAGGAATGATCGGAAGTTTGCTTTACCTAACAGCTACTAGACCGGACATCATGTTTAGTGTATGCCTATGTGCACGATTTCAAGCCTGTCCAAAAGAGTCTCATTTACGTGCTATTAAACGCATTTTTAAGTATCTTAAAGTGACTCCTAACCTTGGTCTTTGGTATCCCAAAGTGAGTTCATTTACTCTCACTAGTTATTCCGATGCGGATTTTGCCGGGAGTACCTTATATAGAAAGAGCACTAGTGGTACATGTCAATTTCTTGGTCAAGCATTAGTCTCATGGTCTAGCAAAAAGAAAAATTCCGTAGCTACTTCCACTACCGAAGCGGAATATATAGCTGCAGGTTCTTGTTGTGCTCAAGTTTTGCGGATGAAACATACTCTTGAAGACTATGGTTTGACATTTAAGTCAATTCTTATTTATTGTGATAGTACTAGTGCCATTAATCTCACCAAGAATCCTATCCAGCATTCACGAACAAAGCATATAGAGATTAGACATCATTTTATTCGTGATCATGTGCAAAAGAAAGATATAACACTAGATTTTGTCAAGACCGATGGACAACTTGCAGATATCTTCACCAAGCTTTTGAAAGAAGATCAATTCACAAAGATAAGGTTGGATTTGGGCATGTGCAATCCTCCTTGAAGTTCTCATAAGATGAAGGCCAATTCAGAATGTTAGCAACATGGTCACAACATCGATGTTGAGTATCACAACATCGGTGTTCAGGTAAGTTCTCTAAACCAATTAAATTTTAAATTGGTACATGCTAAATTAACACAAACACACAGGATTTTATTGATTTCATATTTTACAATCACGCTTACAAATACACACACACACTTACATTATCTATATTACATTACAATCACACAAATATTTTTTTTAAACATACATACCTATCATAATCTAGCTCTTAACGATTTGGTACAGCAGTTACAGAGAAGCTATTAGGGTCATTGATGATATTAACCCTAACACTATCATTCCATGCAAACCACATTCCACCCGAGTTATTCTGGCCAAGAATTTCAAACCGGTTCACTGATGGAAAACGGAGAGGGATGACCGCGTGGTTTTCGCCAGGTTGCCATAATGGCTCGGTGAGCAGAACCATGTTCGGCTTGTATTGGTTCTTCAGGTCTTTCAAGGTTCTTACAAAATCTTCAGAGCGCCTAGTGATTCCCCTGCAATTCCACACTAGCAGGCAAACCTTTGGCCAAGTCGGTGGTAAGACAGGGACCCGTGAAGCACTCTGAAGAGTCATTGAAAGATGGTAATAACTTCCTTGTTCTAAGGCTTGATGGGTAGACTCCATTTGAAAACTCTCAAGCCTTTTAGATATGAAGAACATGGTGGCATTGGCGGTACCATAGAAGGATGTTCTAAGTGGGCTTTGACTCTCAAGAAAAATTGACTCTTCCATGGGTATGACAAAAAACCTAGAAGAGTAGAGCTCATTAACAAATACTAAGCGAGGAATTCTACCTAGTTCATTAGGCAGCTCCTCAGACGGCTCACTTACCATACTATAGGCTAATCGGTTTCTCCTGCCTAAGGCTGCACCCTCAACAAAAAAGACAGTGGAAGGGGAAGGCATTCTTGCTTTTGTTTTTTTTTTTTTTTTGCTAACTCTCTTGCTGAAATTGGCTTATAATTTTCTGTGTCTAATGAGTTCTATCGTATGCCTATTTATAGAAACACAACTACGTTGCTTCTTCTCTCAGAAGGTGACCCCTACCAATTTCTGACGTGTCCAGAGATTGTTCAGGAGGTGACCCCTACCTATCTTTGAAGTGTCATGAACAATGTTCAGGAGCAGACCCTTCCAAACTGCTTCGATTTTCAAGAATTTTCTTTTTTGAAAAACTTGCCAATTAGTTAAATTATTGCTCAATCAATGTCTGCAACCTTACAAATTTTTCCGATTATCAAAAATTTCCTTTTGACAATCGTGGTTTTAATTGAATTATTGATTCCTAACGAGATTTGTTGTCTGGGACCACAACGGATACTTTCCGACAGAGATAATCAAAGTCCAATTGATGGGACAAATATCTCACCAACCGTGTTTATATGACGAAGCTGATTCTATTTGAGAGTACAGGAAATCTCAAATATTTTTCTCTTATTCATTACAATGTGTTAATTATATTATCCTATCTTGGAGTTACATATTACTAACTTGAGCGTCGGAGCGTTTTTTTTTTAAAGTTGTTTTGCAGGTACTCCTCATCAAGGCCAAAAGCAAGGGGGAACCAGATGTACCAAACAATTGGACCAAACATGTAAAACCCATACAACATCGATGTTTAGTAAGTATTTATACTTCCATTTTTTTTTTCTTCCAACATCGATGTTACACCACCATATTGATGTTCGTTGTCTTCCGTTCTTCAAAGTATCAACCCGAGGGCATCCAACATCGATGTTCCAAGTCTAAACATCGATGTTCGGTCTACTTAACTATTTCACAGCTTGGACCCGAGAGCAAATAACATCAATGTCACGACTAACAACATCGATGTCCTCTCTTTCCCAGTTTTACAAAGCTCGGACCCGAGAGCAAAAAACATCGATGTTACAACTGTGAACATCGATGTTCAGCTGCTGTCTTTCAAAAATTATAGCCGTTAGACATTCGCAGAATCAACCTAATAGTACACAACATCGATGTTACCATCTTGGACATCGACGTTCAGCTGCGGATTTTCAAAAAAAATATAGCCGTTAGGCGCTATATTGACCATTGTGTTTCAAAAATTCTAGCTGTTACTAGCCGTTACCAGCTCCAAACGGTTCTTTTCTTTGCTGTCTCCTACATAACATCCATTATTTCCCACTTTTCTTCTCAACCCTCACTTCTCCAAAGTCTATCAAGCTCTCCTTTAGCATTCTCATCTCCACATTCTTCATACTTTCTTCTCTAATCTCTTTTCCACACTTACTCTTTACCCTTCTTTCTTAAACCATGGGCAAGACCTCATCACATGGCAAAACACCCGTACGACAACCAACCAAAAGAGGTGGTCCCTCTACCTCATCTCCTCGATTTCCTTTGAATGACAAATCTGGTGTTTGGTTTTCTTCCCGAGCTCAACTCACTCACTTTCAATCTTACTTCCAAAATCATCCTATTTGCACTCCTCGGTATCTTCCGATCACTTACCCAAAGGAGAAGAACTATACTCGACTTGAAGGGCACCTACATGCAACCGGTTTGTGGGAATTTGTCACCAACAAAAGCTATCAATATAGTGCCGACTTCACCCGAGCCTTCTACTCAACACTCAACCGAGATGGTGATGTGTTCACTGCTCAGGTGAATGGAGTCGATATCTCTTTTTCTCTTGAGGAATTTGGGGCAGCAACGGGATTACCATTTGAAGGGGAGGATATTGCCTCTTATGGTGGTCCTAATTGGCTCACAACAAATGAAGGCCCTCTACTAACTGAACTCGGTTTCACGGAAGTTGTCCGTCATACCCATTCCTAAAGGCCAACCATTCATTCCACCCACCCGGAATACCGTGTTTTGTTTTATCTCATCACCCGGGTAATCAAGCCAAGACCCGGAAATCACACTGTCATGTCCATTGAGGATATGAAGGTACTCCATTCCATTATCCATCATGCTCTAATTAATTGGGCACGTTTTGTGCTTATGCACATGACGGACTATCCTCCTCAGTCCATCAATCATCCCCTGCCATATCCCTTCTTGTTGTTGGATATCTTATTGAATGCAGGTATTGACGCTCGGAAAGGCCCTCAGGTTTCTCATAGCAAAATTTGGGCGATTAGTGACGATACATTCCGACCCGGCAAAAACGAGTAAGCACCAAGGCTCACACCGGGTGAGAGTTCTGCAGCACCAGCTCATCCAGAACCAGCTCCTCAAGCTCCTGTCGTCACTCTTGAATCAATTGCAGCATCCCTTAAACATCTCCAATTGAGTGTCAATAGCATGGGACGGTCCATTCATCGTATTGACATCGAAGTACAACGTCAAGGGCATGATCCTTGATCCTACTTTGATAGGATGCACTATCAACCTCCACCCTATCATACAACATTTCATGGCTATGATTTCGAAGCTGAGGGTAATGATGATGATGAGCCATTTGATCCCAATGTGGTCGGTGATCCCATGGACGTGGAAGCGGAAAATGAAGAAGAAGAAGTTGCTGCCGACAATGAAGAAGATGCCGACGACGATGAGGATGATGGGAACTAACACCCCGATTTCTAATCTTTTATCCTATGTTCTTCAAATTGAACACAAGCTTGCCTTTGTCTTTTCTATTCCTTTTTCCTAATGCCAAAAGGGGGAAACAAATTAACATGTATGTGCACACCAAGTTCAAATTAAACGGCATCATGGCTAAAACATAGGGGGAACTAATGGGCACATACTTCGACTTGTTTGTCACTATCAAAAAGGGGGAAATTGTTGAAAACAATGTTTTGCTAATATCTCTTTATCCTATTCAGGTTTTGATAATGAAAAATCAACCTTGTCTTACGATGATCATTATTATGAAGCAAAAAGAAATTAATCAAGAGCAAAGACCTTATGTGATCAAGACCCCAAGATTTGGAGTGACAAGCAAAGAGGAGCAAACAAGAAGACTTAGGGTTCAAAACTGTACAAAGGATAAACACTCATTTTTCTAAGTTATTGGCTAAAACAAAATCATTTTTACTCATGCATCATATGGCATCGCTTCAATCATAAAAATGATTTCTAAGCTTTGAACATCGATGTCCAATTTCTGAACATCGATGTCCTTATGACCGTTATGCTTAAAAATTGCTTTGAAGTGTCTGAACATCGATGTCCTATTTTCATAACATGGATGTCCTATTGAATCGGATTACAAAATTGTTTCGGCATGTATCATAACATCGATGTTCAACACCATAACATCGATGTCCATTTGAATCGGCTTTTAAGATTGTTTTGGGAGTGTCCAAAACATCGATGTTCAACATATGAACATCGATGTTATTTTGTCTTGGGTCTTGGACAATGTCTTGGGCAACATCGATGTCCTTTTGGCCAACATCGATGTTCTAGTGACTGTTAGCCCAATAATTCATATTCGCTGGCCAGGACATCGATGTCCACTTTTTCAACATCGATGTCCTTGTGACCGTTGGACTAATAATGCACATTCAAAGGCCATAACATCGATGTCCTTGATTCCAACATCGATGTTCAGCCGACATGAGCAGATACACTTTTTACCCTCTCATGCTATCTTGTTTAAAGATGTTTTAGATTGTTTCCCCAACGGTCATACATGCTTTTATCCTTATAAATAGAGCTTTTAGGTCTCTGTTTAAGATAATTCAACTATCCACATTTTTAAGATTCATTGTGAAACATACAATTCATTTTTATGAGCCAATATTATTGAGAATTGGGAGTTGCCTTCATAGAGCTTATTTTTGTACTTATACCTACTCTTAAAGAGAGTCTTGTTTTGAGTGACCTTTGTATTAACACACACTTTAAGGGAGGTTTGTTCCCTTGTAGTTAATTCATAGGAACAGGGTCTTCTTTTCTGTGGGAAAAAGTCTTGAAGTGAGGATTCTTCAAGCAGGAGTTGTAAACGGTTTGTGAAGCACCCGGAAGCTTAACGCGGATAGTGGAATCTTCGAGAGAGTCTCTCGGAGGACTGGATTAGCCACACAGGTTTTGTGTGTGTGAACCAGGATAAATCGGTTTGTCTCACTCTCTTTCAATTCCGCATTATTATTTGTTTTAAGTTTTAATTAGTACTTAATAGCTAATTCACCCCCCTCTTTGCTTGTTTGGGCTTACAAAATTATTATGAGATGCAGTGTTTTTAGACATTAGAGAGTTATGATAGAATCCATTTCAACAAAAATTATGTTATCACTAGTCAGTTATATTAAGGAAAATATGTATTTAACTATGTTTCATGTTTGATAACATAAAAGAATATAAATTCACAAACTAACTAAGAACAGTTTTGAATAAATAACTAATATGAGATGCCTTATGCTTTGTAAATTAATCATATATTTTATATTGGTAAAATGCCTTTTAAGGTTTTAGGAAATTAAAAATCCTATTGTACGAAATTAATTTGCTAATTGATATGTATTTTGTTATTTAAAATTTTGGAGTTAGAATTACTTCAATTTTTATTATTAAAGTGAGTGCCTTAGTAAAGTGAATTAAGTGGCAAAATCTATACTTGGTATAATATTAATCATTAATACATCCCTTCTCAAAAAGTTGCTAAATTAGTGTATAGTCAAAGTTGAACTCATTAAATAACTTTTTTTTAGTAAGATCATTTAATCCATATTTAAATCACGCATACTATTTTTTAAAACTTTGCTTCCAAATTCGTTTAGAGATCAGCCAGTAATTAAAGGAGAGAATCTCTCTTTTTTGGAATCATATGATGAAGGGAGAGTTACAGAGAGGGAGACAATGGACCCTTAAGGTCTGCTAGGAAAACACTAAGGCACCCAACTGGCACCTGGACAAAATAAGTAATCCCTAAAGGCAAAGAAAAACCATGTTTCGCCAGCCAATCGGCACAACCATTTGCTTCCCTATAGACATGGGTAAGCTGCACAACCCACGGGAGGCGAAGAAGCTCTTGGACAGCACGCAACAATGCAGAACTGCGGCGTGACTGTGGTAAAACCTGCTGCAAATTCTGCACAACTGCCAAGGAATCAACCTCAACTAACTCCTGACGGTATCCCAAATCATAAGCCAACTTCAAACCAACATATAACCCCCACAACTCCGCATTAAGGACAGTACAAGAACCATTATTATAAGAAAAACCATGAATCCAATCGCCGGATGGAAACAGATTTGGGTTCCCTCTACCTATTTCCCTCTCGTATTCTTTTTTTTTTTCTATGTTCTGTATAGAGCCATCATTCTATTACTTAAAAGTTCTTATTTTTTCTTTGCAAGAATGGTTCCTAAGCTATCTTCTCAACTTGAAGCAACCAGATTCAAACGATCACCACGCTATATAGATCTACATCATCATCTTTGATACCTAACGATGTAGGTAAAACTCATTAAACCGTAATATGTTTTATAACTAATGTTTTCATTCAACTTGTTGTTGTAATTGTGATTTTTTTTCTTGGTGAAGATTGTAATCGTGAAATTAAGGTAGAACTAATATAAAGTTTTTCATCTTCTCTTGTCAGGAACACTGTGGCTTATAAAAGAAAGGATCTCAACATGTTAAATCAAGAACACAACCATAGACAAAAAAGGCAAAGAAAGCCAGAAGAAGAGTGGGCTAAATTATCCCGTCAACTTAGTATTATAGTTTAGGGTCATATGAGTTGCCTACTGAAACACAAAATTTTCATATTTATTGGTATTTGTTCAGATCTTTAAATATTCATAATACATAAATTTTATATGATATTCTTATTCTCTTTGAACTTTGGTGATGAAATCCAAGCACTATTCAAGACAAAAACTTTCGTCCCAAATGTAATGATGAAGTGGCGATACAATGCGTCTATTAAACAGTTATAAATTGGCGTTTTCTCCGAACAATTAGGGAATGATACTAATAATTTTGTGACAAATAAATATTAATATTGCGTGACGAATTTATTCATCACAAAATTTCGAAGACCTTTATGATGAACAATAATTCGTCCCTTAATGATTGATTACATCAACATTTAGATGACGAAAGTATTAATTTGGTGACAGATCAAAATTAATCATGCATGACGAATAATTTCATCACAAATGATCAAAAATATTTGTGACAAATAAAATTCGTCTTCTAAGTATAGATTCCTTCAATAATTAGGGACGAAACTAGGTATTTGGTGACAAATAAAATTTATAATGGATGACGAATTTTTTCATCATAAAAATGTAAAAATAATTGTGACGTACAAAAATTTGTCTTCTAAGGATTGAAATTTGACTTATCATATATTGAAATTGGTGAAGAATTTGATATTTAGAGACAAATAAAAGAGACCATAAGTGACGGAATTTTGCATCACCAAATACTATATTTGCGGACGTTAAATATTTTCGTACCCAAAGCATAGATTTTTTTTGGTACGAAATGGCTTTTTTCGTCGCTATACCTTTTAGCGACGCGGATTTAGGGACGAATCTTATGACGAAAAAATTGCGTCCCTTATTTACTTCTGTGACGAAATAACAATTTCTAGGGACGAAAAATTTCGTCACGCAATGCTAAATTTCTTGTAGTGGAAATTCGCCTCCTCTGAATTGTTCTCAGGACACTCAAGTAAAGAGTGAGGGCCACTGCAAATTTCACAGACACTATATTGAGCAACAGGTTGCACTGACTTGGTTGTCAAGTCCTTGAGTTGTTTGGAGATGACAGCAAGCTGGGCTTCTAGATTGGTGTTCTTGTCAACGTGATGTACACCCCTTGCACTGCAGCGTGGCTCATTATCATCTTCAAGGTTAAGCATGATGCTTTTGGCATCCTCATATGGTGCATGCTTAAATTTTCCATCAAGCACTGCAGCATTGAGGGTGCGCCTATCTTCAGGTGACATAGCACGATAGAAAATCCCCAACAGCGCTGGTGGGTACACCATATGGGCAGGGCAGCGTTGGATCAAATCCTGAAATCTCTCCCATGCTTCCACCATAGTCTCATCGTACTCCTGCTTGAAGCTACAAATTTCACTAGGAAGCTCATCCATTTTGGTGTCAGGAAAGTATTTCTTCAAGAAAGCTTCCTCCATTTGAGCCCAGGTGGTGATGCTGCCCGCTGACAGAGTCTTCAACCATCTTTCTTGCTCCATCCCTAAGTGAAAACTTCAAGTGTTGAATCCTGGTGGTGGCATAGATATCCAAAAAGTCCTCCAAGTGCTGGTTAGGGTCCTCCAGCGCCAAACCGCCAAACTGCTTGTTTTGCACCATTTGAACCAAATTGGTTCTCAGTTCATAAGGGTTATCATTGTTGAATGGTGCTATGACTCCTGTGGGTGTGTATGGTCGGGCCGCATGAGCTGATTGATTGGCAGATTGGGGATGTTGAGGAAGGGATCAACGATATCATTGCCAGCAATGTGTTGATGTTGCCGCTGCAGGTTGACAGGGCTGGAGGGATGATCACAGGTGCCCGGTGGAGGGGATCAACAGCCCCAGGATTGATGAGGTTGCCCTCAACATCCCTAGCTTGGTTATCTTGGCCGGGTGGGAGATTATTGTTATTGTTGTTATTGGCCATGGTCACTGTCTCGGTCATCGGTTTTGCTTTTTGTTGCCTTGCTTGCTTGCGGTTCGCCCTAGCAGTGCCTTCAATATCAGGAACTTGGATTAGCTAGGGATGCTTGCTCCTAGTTTGCATACACTGCAAGAGAGTCTACAGCATGCGCTATCAATAATCTGCCGCAAGAAAACAAAGAAAATCAAAAAACAAAAAAAGCCAAATCAATTTAAGACACTAAGTAGTATTATTTAGCGCAGTCCTGGCAGCGACGCCAAAAAATTGTTTGTGCAAAACTAGTTGCAAGTGTACAACGTTGCTGTAGTAAACAAGGTCGAATCACAGGGACTGCGAAATAACACTACCCTTAGAGCTCTCGATCGATTAGGCTATAAAACACCTAGAAAATAAAAGTATCGAATGGGTGATATTAATAAACTGAATGAAATAAAGTAAATAAACTAAAAGTAAAGTAACAACATGTACTGGTGAAAAGATACAATAATAAAGGAACCTAGGTTGTCCGGGGTTCACTACAGTGTGTGCTGTCTAAGTAATAAAACTATGATTTGGCTAATCTATTCGTCTACCTTGTAGGGCTCCCAAGCCTATGTTAATCTATACCTTGCATCTGCTTGCTTTATAGATCTACCCTAGTCTAGACTACCTTGCATCCGCTCGCTTTAGTCCAAATCTAGAGCGCAGTGGGCGCTGTGCTAGGTGCTTGATCCTCAACTAACCTAAAAGTAGAGATCCTCTTACTAGTAGGGTAGAGGCTGAGTATGGGACGTTCTAAGGTGCACCAAGAGGGTGATCAGGCCGCTTGCGCTGTTATGCTCTCCATACACAAATCAAGGTAATAACGAATAATAGAAGCCAAAACATGAATTATTACTCAAACATAAAGCTGTAGCTACATCCCACAAACCTAGAAGTAAAGGTTTAGTTCATGAAGAAACTAAAAACAATAAAAGATAGTAACAACAACATGCTGTCGAAATATGAACCTAAAGTCTTCACTTGCTTCAATCGAATTCTCCTGAGCTCCTTCTGCTCTGAAAGCTGTGTGTTTTTTTTGCTCCAGAAAATAGAGATGCTCCCTTAGGGTTTTGTTCTTTTCTATTTATAGAGAACAAAGCTCTAGTTAAAACCCTAAGTCTTGAGGAATAAGTTTTCTTCTCAAAACCTACCAGCAAAAGGTCTTTTTTCATTCCAAGGAGTGTCCACGTGATCTTGAATAAAGTCTCCTTAAATTTAGGCTGAAGTCTCCAAACAATTATAAAACAAGGACTTTGATGCAGTGCCGCTGTCAGGTGGTATCTGGACGCTGTCGCTGGTGCAGTTTGAACTGGGACTGGGCATTCAGCAACGCCTAACTGTTTTCGGGCAAAAATCGTCAAAATCTAATTGCACCTGAAAGCAAACAAGAACTAGGAAAGTAGGATTTGGTGCAAAAGCAAGTGATTTCCTATCTAAATGTATGAATGGATGCTAAATGCAAGGCCAAAAGACTACAGTGCATGCTGTAAAAGTGCGTGATTTCATGCTCATCAATCAATCTCACCATTAGAGCTCAAACACAAACCTTAAAATTGTTGCTTCCTCACCGCTCACCGATCCTTCTTCCGTGTTCCCTACCCCCACGACCTTCTATTCTTCCCACCTTTCATCGCCTCCTCTACTTTTCCATGGTGAGTGTTGCCCATTCTTCTAAATTTTCTTGGTTCGGTTAAATCTTCCTTTTCTTCTTAGTATTGTTACTGGTAATTAATTTCAATCAATCATGCTATGGGTGCCGAGACGGATGCACGCTGTAGTCACCGTAGGCAGGTGACTACACTGGCATCCATAAAAAAATATATTTTCCTCATTACTTTTTTTCCCAAAAATTAAACTATTCTATTTTGCCTACACTCATTTCCATTAAAAAGATATTATCCTCCTAACCATGAAAGCCCAAAAGGTTCAGTTAAAATTTAAACTAGTGATTAGTCCTTGTTTTCAAATAGTAAGGCTTTTTATTATTAGAAACAAAATTATTGTCTTTAAAACTCTAGTGTGCTGCCTTTCAGCTAACAATTCTCCTTTTTAATTTTGTTTCCTCTTATAAATTTCAATCTTTCATTGATTATTTAGGTTTATTTAGGTTCGTCTTATAACCATTTATCGTTTAGTTTTGTTTTGATTTAACTACCTAAATTGTAATACATAAATTTGCAAATTACTCAATTTTAATTTTCAATATCTGTTTAGAGAAGTAAATTAAGATGGGTATGAAATTTTAATCTCTTGCCAAATTGATCGCATTTATATTTTTTAATGGTTTAGTTAATATACACCAAAAATTTCTAAATATCACCCTAATAATAAAAAATTTTAATTGGATGGGCTATAAATTATTAAATAATTACATAATTACATTAATATCTCAAAATGTATTTGATTGTATTTAAAATAAATAAATTATTCATCATTTTCAAAATTTTAGAATGCACATAGAGCAATTGTAGTATTAAATTAATTTTAACACTCTCCCTCTTCCAAAATCTAAGTTGGTTCCTAGCTTTTTGTTTTGTTTCAAATTATTATACACTTTAAGATTTTCATGGGTCATTTATTGCTTAATTTCCCAATGTAACCCATCACTAAATTTTTAGATAGGAAAATATTTTGTAATTAAAAATTTTATATAAGGATATTTTGGTCCATTATTATTAACATTCTTATTATCTAGACTAATATTAGTTAAATTTTAAAAATTGTGCAAAAATTTTAAATATTATGGAAAAGAGGAAGTATTTTATAATGTTTTATATCTATTTATGGATTAGAATAATATTTTATAGTTTAATTTTTTGCCTACACTCGAAAATATTTCTGGATCCATCCTTGTCTGGGTGCATTAGTTTACTTTAGCATGAGTCCAATTTAAACTTATCAAGGTTGAACCCATAATCAACTAATGCTTGGCGTTCTAGAATCTTGAGCTATGTCTTTTTTCTTTAATTGTAATCCATCATTGGCTTGCATATATTCTTCTCCATTATTACTTAACTGTATTAGATGCGTAGTGAAATAGTGCATTCTTGCAGTCCCTTAGCATTTAGTCTTGAAAAGTTTTGTTAATTCTGTGAATCGAAAAAATTCCAATGTTTTCTGCTAGTTATTTATGTATGTGGTCAGCATGTCTGTACTAATTTTTCTCTTACTTTTTGCATTAAATAGAAGCTAATTCTTATTATTTTTTTCTTGTAGATGGCCTGTGGAAGTCCTAAGTCCTATTCCTGAAATTCAGTAATCGTGAAATGTAGTTTTTGGAGCATTTGAGCTTTCTAGAGATTTTGAGCTTCATGTTGATTTTAGGGGATTGGATATATTTTAAATTTTCTGTGATTATGTAGTATTTAGAAATGTTGAATAAAGTTTTGTAAACATGTAATTAAATAGGTAACAGGTTATTGTGTGTATTTTGTCATTTTTGTATAATTTTTGCAAGCAGGTAATTAAACACTTAATTAAACGTGTAAATAAGTTGTGTAAATGGGTCCATAAATATTAAACTGAAAGCTAAACAGATTGAACAGGTCGACCCGAGTCCAACCTGTTTTTTGACGGGTTCGTGTCGACACGACCCGTTTATTAATCGTGTCGTGTGCTGGTTGATGGTTCAATACCTGTTTACCTGTCTGACCTGACACGAACCCTACCCGCGACCACAAATTGCCATGTCTACTTCAACTAAACCAATCGTAGATAAAGGACAAGATCAATAATAGTGGTTAGGTATTTAGTGAAAAGATGTCATCCACGGCTCCAGGAGCAAAAGGAAAAAAAAAAAAAAAAGGGTTGAAAGCTAATCTTGGCATGAGCTTAAGTTGTAGGGATCCAATCCAACATATCCTACTGTTTTCTATCGTGATCCAACATATACTACTACTAACTACATCATCATCATCTATATACTGTACATTAATCTTGGTGGAGGGGAGTTTCTAAACGTGCCACGTGGCAAGCATTGATAATAAGGCTATTTGTGGTATTTTGTGGTTATTGTCAAATGTCATCAATCCAAGGCACACAGATTCGTCGCAGTAATTATACGTTTGGTTGCAACTGACTTTCAGTAAGCTTTTTACTCTAACCCATGATGTTTTTAGCAAGGTTATTAAACCCGGCCCGACCATTGACCTATTTCAGTGGCCGGGTCGCGGTTTTAGAAGTCTAACCGGGATCCAACCGGGTCTGATCGGTATTAGGAATAATAGTAAAAATATGTATATTTTTACTTAAAGGTCCAACTAAAGGTCTGATCATGGTCTGACCAAGATATTTTTTTTTTAATTGTTTGACTTTTAACCCGAAAAAACCAAAAATAGGTCAAAAAAACCGAAAAACCCAGAGAACCCGGCATGACCCGGCCGGTTTTTTGGAAGGTACAAACCAGAGGGGTAAAAAACCAAATTTGTCACCGGGTCGCAGTTAACCCGGTTCAACCGGCCGGGCCGGGCCGGGTTTGATAACCATAGCTTTTAGGGATGCTAAATCTGTTCCTTATCTTTATCCAAAACTTTTTTTTTTTCCATCGAAAGATTAAAATTTCATTATGGATCAAAATGAAATTAGAGAGCATGGGCATTAATTAGCATGAAGAATCGTCTGCAATTTCTTATTTAAAATGAAGAATTTTTCCATGCCAATTCTCTTTTATTAGGTGTTAGTAGCCACACCTGTTCATTAATTTGGTAATTAGGAAAAAAAATAATGAAGTGAAAAACAATAAAAGATAAAAAGATCAGTATTTTTTTAAAAAAAGTGCGTAGTTTATGAAATATTTTTCAGAGGAGTAACGTAAATTATATATATTAAATGTATTATATAAATAAGGATATTCTATAAATAAAATTTAATTATCTATACAATAAGTTAATAATTAAAAAAAGTAGTGGCACATTATGTCCATCAGTTCTGTAAATATAAAAGCATAAAAATATGTTAGTGCTGAGTTAATAATCTCTTTGGTCAAACAAAAACGAAAACTGAGCTGTTGTTTGTCCTGCGCCATAATTTGAGTAGGGAAGAAAAAAGAAAGCTGAAAAAAAAAATATAACACCATGTCTTGCGCAAACAATAAAATTAAACAACTCAAATATCAACCTATCATTATGTAGAAAATTTCTATAATGTCTATAACCTATTCCATGAGTTAAGGTTTGGCAAAAAATAGGCTTTGTCAGTGCTCAATACTATTTATATACTGAATATGTTTGCACAATATCTTATATGTATGATAGAAAGATTTCGTTTAAGTACATGTCATAATAATAAAAAAAATTTATTTGAAATATTATAATCACAAAAGAGACAAATATAACAATTTTTTTAAAAAATATGTTGGTGAAAATGCAAAATAAATACAAAGAAAAATTGCCGCATTTCTCACAAAATGTTTCATGATGTATTCCTTATTATCTAAAAGAAATCCGGCCTAGAAAAAATATTAATTCTCAAATAAATTTACAACATCTAAATTGCTTGCGTTAACTAGATTTAGTATGACCTGTGATGGCATGGCAAAAGTATAAATCTGTAGTTAACTAAGGGCCTATTTGTTTAATTGCTATAAATCAAATATCTAGACTTAGCAATTTTTTAGATGGTTTGATCATTAAAAAAGAGCACATGTTATGAAATTATGGTGACACCAGCAAGCCAATCTTCTTAGAATACAAGTATTTATGGACATAAAATTCACAATGCATCTTCAAAAGGATGTGTTTGAAAAAAATTTGACATTAAGAGTTAGCACCAAATCATGTGTAATTTTTTTTTAACTTTTGTCAAAATACAAGGCCCCGCAGCAAAGCGAGGGCTTAGGCTAGTTTGCTCAATAAAAGAGGGGGGAGGGGGGATTCGGGGGCTAATGGATTTTTGGTTTTAGTAGTTATTAGAGTATTTTGCAACTTGCAAGGCCCAATGAAGAAGATAAATAAGTAAAAACTTTTTTACGCTGCGATGGATATATCATTCGGCTCGGCCTTGGAAACAAAATACGAAAAGAATGAACTGAACAACGATAAACCTCTCAAAAACCTCTAAAACTAAAGCAAACCATCCATGGCGTTGTTATCTCCTCCTCTTTGTTGTTGTTCTTCTACTACTACTCTCCGCTCCATTCCTTCCCCTGTCATTCCCTTCAGAACCTTTAATCTTCCATTCCCCACCACCAAACGATACACTTCCACTGCCGTCTATGCATTTGCCAAGAGAAGAAAACGCAAGCCCAAAACAACGCAGGCCCAACCACAAGCTCCTCCACCTCCATCTCCTGCTCTTACTCTTGCTCCTCTCCCGCCGAACCACACAATTACCACCGCCGAAGCAGAAGAATATGAGGGCTTCCAAACTATCCCCCTCAACATAGCAGAGGACGTCACCCAGGTCTGTTTATCCCCTCTTTTCCACGTCCTACCCCTCCCTTACTTCACAGCTATGAAATTCCCAGTCTTTTCGCTGTGGGTTTTTGGTTTTCTTTGGACCAACCATGGATTTTGTAGTCCCTTCTTGTTATAATTGTATAGCAGTATCTCAACCACTTTTTCTTTAGGACAAGAACAGGTCAAAACTGTTGCAGATACTGATAATAACCCTCAAAACTTCTTTTACATATACATAAAAAATGATGGGTTTTGCTCTGTGTTCTGCTCTTGCAAATGGGTGTTCATTGCATTTTTGGACGAGTCTATTCTCGTTGGTGTTGCATTGTTTGCTCTGTTAATTCCTTGGTTTTGTAAGTTGTGTTGTGCTTATGCCTTCAACGCCTTAACTGATATTAACAGTTTCTGGGAAATTGATGTTAGTTGATTGGGTGCACTCCAATGGTTTACATCAACAAAGTCGCCAAAGGCTGCGTTGCAAACATTGCTGCCAAACTTGAATCCATGGAACCATGCCGGAGCGCCAAGGATAGGTGATTTCATTCTTCCAGACGCATCTGGTTGTGTTGTTCATTGTCTCCACATTCTCTCTACATTTAGAGCGTGGAAGGTTAATCTCCCATTCCTTCTTACTGTTCTTGTCTTTTTTTCCGTTGGTTGGCATTTCAGGATTGGTTATGCTATGATTACTGAAGCTGAAAAAAGTGGAGCAATTACGCCTGGGAAGGTATGCAGTGTGCTGTATGTAATGGATGTGGTGCTTGGGAATCCTATCAGACCTTTGTTTATTGTGATTTGTGTGGTGTCAATATCTTGTGTTTGGTTGATTTGGGTGCAGAGTATATTAGTTGAACCAACGACTGGAAATACAGGAGTTGGCATTGCTTTTGCTGCTGCAGTTAAGGGATACAAGCTTATCGTCACGATGCCTGCGTCCGTAGCCCTTGAAAGAAGAGTCCTTTTACGAGCATTTGGAGCTGAACTTGTTTTGACAGACCCACATAAAGGTCTGAAAGGAGCTATTGACAAAGCTGAACAGATTGTTCGTAGCACACCAAATGCCTACTTGTTTCAACAGTTTGAAAATGGGGCTAATGTGAAGGTTGCTGATAATTTTTCTTGTGTGCCTTAAACAGTTTTCTTAAATGATGCTTGGTGTTTATTCTTAGACTCATAAATGCTACTTCATTAAATAAATTGCAGATCCACTATGAAACCACGGGACCAGAAATATGGGGTGATACTAACTGTACAGTTGACATTCTTGTTGCTGCCATGGGAACTGGAGGTACTATTACTGGCACTGGACGCTACTTGAAAAAGATGAACAAAGACGTTAAGGTTGGTATCATCTTTCGATTTAGAGATTTCATTTTGAGAGACCTTTATTAGAGAGTATAAGCTTGGGATTACTCTGCGTTGGTGTGTTTCTTTACATATAATACAGTAATTTGATGTAGGTTATGACATACGCGACTGTTTTAGTTTCTTTGTTTGCTTTGATAATGATTGTTTAAGTGACTTCTAATGGAGTTGATGAGATTTATATTTCTTTTTTTCTTTTTGATACTAGTCGATGAACGTGGGGCTCGAACCCTGAGACCTCACCCCTCTTACTTTTCACACAAGAGTACTACCGAGCTACAAGCCCGGTCATAAAAAAAGTAGCAGGTGCTACCTGACGTACACAAATAAATTGTTCGGATCTTTAATTTCAATTGTCAATCACTGAGCACTGTTCTCACTGTCATTTTGTGTCTCATGATTTAGCTCGTCATTTCACTTTTATAATTTTTTTTTTTAGTACTTACTCTTGCAATTCTATAGTTTTACCCGCAGTTTGAATTGTTGAAATATTTTGAATTCCCATGAATGTTTCCATTTTTCATGGTTAATATCTGATTGTTGCATTTTGTATACTCTTTCGAGTTTGCATGATGTCTCTATGCTTGTGACATAAGTGTCCACTGCACAGTCGTTTTCCTGTCTGCTTATCATTCTAGATGAGCTGATGCCCAGTATTCCCCTTTTTGGCTTAGGTTGTTGGTGTTGAGCCTGCAGAAAGAAGTGTAATATCAGGAGAGAACTCAGGTGGAGATCTTTGACTTTTTTTTGATTTCTTACTACAATAATCGTTCACTTTGTCTGCAAATAAGAAGTCAATTTAACTTAACTTTTGTGAGAAATACGATTTTGGCAGGGTATATACCACACATCTTGGATGTTAAATTGCTTGACGAAGTTATGAAGGTAAGAAAATGCTGGGGGCGTCTAATTGCTTCAAAGAATCCTTATAAGTTAATAAAATTCTTTACACAAGAGAGTTCTTTCCAGGGGAGAGTGTTAAGATAGGATCGCGTCACAGGGCATGGCCTTGAACTGACTGTCAGCCTCTTGCCTTACCTATGTTTGCAACTCTTCAAAGGGAGTGGGCTACCTTGATTTCCAGTTAGAGAGAGATCTCAAATATCAGGAAACATAAATTAACTTAATTCTTGACTTGTTCTTTATTGAAATAAATGGGCCTATAAATAAGGAGCAACAAGTACATAAATCGTAACCCAGAGAAACTAGAAGACACAAATAAAAGCAAACCTATTCTGACAAAGAAACCACTTAATGAAGAATTGGTATGCTGCAAGTAAATAACTAGGAATTCTACTTCTAAAAGGAAACCTAGGAAACATAAATATGCAGCCCTAAAATAAAGACACCGTTAAGTACTAGGATTGTTGTTGCTTCAGAAGTTGTAGATTGTTGAGTGATGTTGCAGGGTGCAAATTGTATCCCGCGGATTTTCATTTATTTCATTTTGATTTTGTAACTAAATTCTTGAACAACGCAAAGCATAATTTTTTTTCATTTTAAATATATGTATCTCTTGCTGGAAGAAACCTAAATGACTATTTTCTTTTATACTAACCTAAATGACTTAATTGAGACTGTTGAGTAAGTTTAAATGTTTAGTCAGTTCAATCAAGTCAATGCACTCTCCATTTCCAAACTGTTTGACAGATTTTCCTTCTAAATTTTTGCACAATATCATATCCTTTATTGTTTGCCAAGTGAATGTTTTTACTTCCCCTCTTTTTATGTGCGACCTTTCGGCTAGGTCCCAAATGAGGTAGCGATTGAAATGGCAAGGAGATTAGCATTGGAGGAGGGCTTGCTGGTAATATACATTTGACTTTTCATCTAGAACGTTAGATTAGTGTTCCTTGTCTCATTATATATATGACACTGTTTGCAGCACTTTCCTTTAATATTAAACCTTGTGCACTGTAGTCATTTTAATTTTCCTTATTTAGAGTTTTGACATTAAATTTACCTAAAAATGTTTATCCTTTTACTAGGCCAGGAAAAAAATGTCGTTTTTGGACCTCATGCTGGTCATTAAAATGTCATAGAAACTCGCAAATGCCTGTGTCTTTGTAAATATATCTGTGATAAATATAACTTTTACTTCTAAATTATGCTTAGTTTTCAGGTTGATTGTTTTGTCACTTTTCTATAGGTTGGTATTTCATCAGGAGCAGCTGCAGCTGCCGCAATCAGTTTAGGAAGAAGGCCTGAAAATGCTGGAAAGCTTATTGTAGTAAGATAATTTCTATTTTTTGCTTGAACATCCAAATTATTACCTGTCCTTAAGAGGCTTATAGGTGACGTAAATCAATCACCTAAACATAGTACTATGATTTGTCTGCTTACGGGTGTCACTAAGAGGCTGCAGCTAACTTAGTTGGCTTGCTTGATTTACGTCACCTTGGTAAATCAGTCAAATTGGTTTATGTTATAGGCTAAACCTATGTTTGGGCTTTAGATTAGTTACAAATGTTGGGGAAATTCAAGGGAGTAAGACTTCAATCCAAGATGTGTGATTATCACCTGTTTGCAAGCCATGTTGGCTGCTCGTTGATGGTGGTAGACGCTTAAGTTTCTTGGATATTCTAAAATCTGTTTATCTTCGAGATATCCTCTTCAAATATAGCTCAGATTTGTGCTCTTTGCTTTATTCCTTCTTTCCCTTTCTACATGCTGTGCAAAGTGGTGAGCAGCCATGTCATTTGAAAAACCACTCATTGCATGCCGTAGTGACCACCCATGTTTTATTATATTGTTCCAAATAAAATTCATGTTACAAACTTATATACCTGTTGCATTGCTTTATTAGTTGTATGCAGTTTTCGTGATTTCTTCAAAATGAAAGGAGTATGATATTTATGGCAGTTCTAGTTTTCTTTGGCTAGTGATGAACATGACCGGTAATATCCATTGATATGTCGAGTTGCTAATTGAGAGGTGTATGCATATCACATGCACCATGAATTTTGTTCCTTGTCTTATCTTTTTCCTTTTTTGATAGTCTTTTATCTTTGTTTAATGTGATTTGAAAATACACACTTGAAGTGACAGTGTATAGCTCTCCTATGGACCTGCTTAATTCATAAATAGTATATCTATGTACTCCATTCGTCCTTAAATTTTTTATGGTTAGGTTTTCTTCACAAAGATTAAGAAAGCAAACAATCTAGATTATATAGAAAATAATAGTGTTGGACTTATTTGTGCGTGTAAATTTTATTTACTAAATGTTTCTCTTGTCCTACTCATTAATAATGAGGTTATTGTTGGAAGAATAGGGACTAGTGATTCCTTGGATTATCAAGCAACAACTATTTTCCCGTTTAGAAAAAAAAAGACAATATTTAAAACCTCAATTTTCTAGGATTAGAGGGAATACTTAACTACACTAGATTCTTTCTTTTATTGACTGCTTGCCTGCACATTTTCATCAGAAATGAAGATCTAGACAAGCATCACATATGTACTATTATTTGCTCTATAAATGTGACGACAGCATAAATTTAGTATTCTTAACATGAATTTTAGCTAAAAGTGCTGCTAATTGTATATGATAATCAAACAGGTTATATTTCCCAGCTTTGGTGAGAGGTATATATCCACTGCTCTGTTTCATTCTATATATGAAGAGGTTCAAAATATGGAAGAACGATAAGGGACGTTAAAAAAGACAAGTCTATGGAGAAATGAGTTTTCTTATGTATCTTTGTCAGGCCAGCTGCTATTGATAGGTAAAGAGAATGAATGCATGGTTTTCCTGGACAAGATTTGGAATGTTACTAATTGACAGAGCCATCACTTTTTTTCAGGTAAACTGTCATTGTTGACGTACAGAATGGCGATTAATGGAGATATGATGCAGTCTTGCAGAATTTGTTAGAGATGATTGATTTTCCCTTTGAGAGTTAGTTTTTTTCTCTTTTTTTTTTTAGCCTCTTCATGATTAGGAACCCGTACTTGGACACCGTGCGTAGGCAGATCTTTGAGCTGAACATATCAGTGCATGTCAGTCGGGAGCTAGACCATGTTCAGAATTTAGTGTTAAAGTTGTTTTGCAGGGTGCAAGGTCATCTTCCAAATGTAAATACTTGTGATGGAAACTGGGACTGTTATGAGTTCTGGAAAGAAAATGTGTGATTTTGTGATGTCAACTTCCGGGGCCATTGAATTGGAGTCTCCAAAGAGGTTGAGTTATGATTGGTTCACATACATATTGTAGCCATTGGTTTTTTGTCCACGAGCACATGCTTATGTACTAATGGCTGAGTATAATGAATGAATCATTTCAATGATTCTGGGTCTGGCTGATTGTGACATTTGCTCCTCCACAGGGACCAAAAATGGGACTTTGGTGACTTGAGCTGGGTAAAGGAGTAAAATATAAAATTTGGAATTTTGTGGAGTAACATGATAACACGTATTGGTATATGGCAAGTTGGAGACAAGCGATGGAGTCTTGTGCATTCCTTGTTAACCCAAAAATGGAAAAACTTGTAATATGAAATATTTATGAAAGAACTGGAAGACAAAAAAAAGCTCAGAGATGATAAAAGCTTGGGATTTTCTTTCAGTACGTTATTTATTATTACACGAGAAAACGGGCGGCAACTGTTGCCGTGGACCGTAAATATTGCAGTGATCATGAAATAACAACTTTGTGTACACGTGAGCAGTAGTCTCTCCCTCTGAAGAAGATCTTTCCTTTCCGGGCAAAACAAGACAGAAGATGAAGAGGGTCTAATGTTTCCAAAATTTGACACTTGATCTGGGTGAAGATGACACCATTAGCATGTTTTCTTTTTTTTTTTTTTATGCATTGATTCATTTGCTTTGCACTCGAATTTATTTTTAAAGTATATTCCTGGGTTTAGTTATTTTTTAGAGGTGAGAACTACATAAATGCAACTTAGAAAGCACTAATAGTGCTACATATCTTATTACTGGTGCTTGATTTTTGCGGTGGACCATATTCTTTGCCTAATTTGAAGGCTATTAAGAAGATCACTAAATGCGGTGGACTTGCTAGTAGGCAACCAAGTTTTCTTCCACATCCTAGCTAGTAGCATAGAGATTGATTTTAACAGATGGAGAGAGAGAGAGAGGAGAAGGAGGAGGAGGAGGAGGAAGAGTGAACTAATGATGTTTTTGAGGACAAGACATAACTTAAATTGCATTGAAAGCGGTGGGATCACATAGTAATTGGACAATAACTTGGATTCTTATTTTTTATGGTCATATGTATGGTAGTAGTGGTGTCTGCATTGCAATTTGCAAGCTATTGTTCTCCAATCTTTCGGCACTCAATTCATTTGTTTAGTAGTAGCCAGTCACAAGCTACTTTGGTAGTTCAGTCTACAGTTTCAAGGTCTAATCAGTAATCGCCACGTACCCTCTTTTATATTGAATAATAAGTTTCTAATGAGTTATAATTTATTTGATGTCTTTTCGTGTGGTCCAATACATTTGTTTTATTTTTTTCTTCCGAGGGAGGATGCAGTAGGGGAGGGGGGGGCTATTCACGAGGATCATAAAAAAAGGAGGTGGCTCTTATTTCACATGCCAAAACCAAATGCTCTATGATCGACAGAGACGATAGTAATGCTAGAAAGTGATAGGATGGTTCATTAAAACTTGGGTCCTTGCACAATTAAACAATGAACATGATCTATCATCCATCACTTCATCATCTCTACTCTACTACTTCTACTCATCCAGGAATATAAGTAAAAAGATCATTTTGAGAGGTTTCTTCCAAATTCATCGACATATCATAAATACGCCGCATTGTGAGTCCAAATTGTCAAATGCTGTTATTGTTGTTCTTTTTACTATGTGTATTGTTTGAACTTGCCAGAACTGGGGGTATATTTGGTACTCGCAAGCCCATCACTATTCACAAAAACATTTTCCAGCATCAAATAACACCCAATCATCTACAATTTTGCCCAAATTCGGATTTTTTTTTTGACCAATTTTCGCTGAACTAGCGATACAATCATCGTTAAACCCATAAACTAATACTGGTTGTAGCATGGTGGTATCTCCTATGGATTAAGTTTCATTCAAGGAGTCATGGCTTCTATCGTTACGAATAGAGTTTATGGTGATATATGATAGGATAAGTCATTATGATAAGCTTGAGTAGTTAGCAAAGGTATTGTATTGTATCTAGTATAGGACTCATGATGTATTTGGTATTCAGGTAATCAGTATATAATAGACAGGAGCGCTACTGTAAAGGCATCCCGGTATATTTCCTCACACTCTGTTCATGGTAGCGGAGCCCTATTCTGTCTTTTGTGGTTTGAAGATTTCACTGTGTTTCTAATCTTGTGTTTTATTTTTCACTATGTCCACCAACTCTTCCACTCTCTCCTCTTCTTCTTCTTCTTCTTCTTCTTCTTCTTCTGTTTCTGCACCCCTCACTACTTCTGTTCATTCGGTTTTTAGTGTGAATAACATTAAGAACTACGTTCCCACTACACTCGATTTTTCCAATTTTCTTGTTTGGCAGAGCTTGCTCTCCAATGTTTTCCACTCTCACCAGGTGCAAGGGCACATTGATGGGACCAGTGTTCAACCTCCAGCCTTGCTTGATTCTTCTGACCCTGATGGCCAACCTCAACCTAATCCTGCTCATATTCAGTGGATCCAGATTGACAGTACTCTCGTCTCTTGGATCTATGCCACGGTAAGCCCTACTATTCTTCAACATCTTGTTCGTCCTGGTGTTTTGCGAACTGCGCGAGAGGTCTGGCAAGCAGTTGAAGCCTTATTCCATGATCATGTTCATGCACGATACATGGAGTATCGATCTTCTTTTGTTCGTGCTAGGAAGGAGTCCCGAACTGTTTCTGATTATCTTCAATATGTTCGTACCATTGCTGATAATCTCGATGCCATTGGTCGAGGTCTTTCTGAGGATGATGTTGTTCTTCAAATTTTAGATGGTCTCCCAGATGAGTACAGTGATTTTGCTATTCTTCAAACTTCCAAACTGATATTGCCTTCTTATTTTGAATTGCGTTCTTCGTTGTTGGCCCATGAGTCCCGGCTAGCAAAGAAACGCAACTCGTCTGATTTCGTGGTGTCCAATCAAGCTTTCTTTACCCAGACTAAGGGCCGTGGGCAGCAAGGACAGTCTCGGGGTCGTGGTTACCGACCATTTGCCCCCCGTCCTCCCTATTCTTCTGCTCCTTCTTCCCCTCGGCCATCACAGCATAAGAATTATTCTTCTCCTCCACAGAAACCATGGCGTCCTCCTTATACTCCTTCTCCTCCTGTTTTTTCTTTGCGTCCGCCAAGGGGTGATGCTCCTCCTTCTTCAGTCTTGGGATCGGCACCACTACAATGCCAACTGTGTGATGGCTATCATCATACAGCCAAGAACTGTCCCTCTCGAGGTCTTTCACATTCTTATGCTGGAGTTCATGAAACTTCGGCTCCCTGGTTTGTGGATACAGGTGCGACGAGTCACATGACTCCCACTCCTCAGTCGTTGGATTCCTTTACAGAATATTCAGGCACTGATACTGTGCAGGTTGGTGATGGTACGTTTCTTGCTATCACTCATATTGGCACCAAGGTTTTTCGTTTTGGTTCTTTTTCTTTTGTTCTTAAGGATGTTCTCGTGGTGCCTCTTTTAACAAAAAATCTTCTTTCTGTTAAACGTTTTGCCATAGACAATTTTTGTTCTGTTTGTTTTGATTCTGCTGGGTTTTCTGTGAAGGGTCAGCACTTCCGCCATCCACTGATTCGTTGAACTGATTCGGGACCACTCTATTCCGTTCGTCTGTCCAATACTGATGTTTTTCACAGTTTTTTTGCTCTCTCCCATGATCGTGTCTCTTCAAGTCTTTGGCACCAGAGGTTGTGTCATCCGGGGTCCTCTGTTATGCGTCATTTTTTCCAACAGCAACCACATTTACTTTCCAATAAAACTGATATGTTTTGTTCTTTCTGTCAGCTTGGGAAACAAACTGTTTTACCTTATCCTCGCTCTACAGAGCCTTGTCTTGGTTTATTTCATGTAATTCACTGTGATGTTTGGACATCACCAGTTCTTTCTTTTAGTGGGTTCAAATATTATGTTTCTTTTCTTGATGAATATTCTCGTTTTTGTTGGATTTTTCCTTTGCGTGCCAAGAGTGAGGTTTTATCCAAATTTAAACAGTTACATGCTGAACTTCGCACGCAATTTCAGGCTCCAATCCGTTTTTTGCAAAGTGATAATGGAGGGGAATTATGCAATAATGACTTTAATGACTATCTCCAAACTCATGGTATACTTAGACGTCTATCTTGTCCCTACAGTCATCAGCAAAATGGAATGGCTGAACGACTTAATCGTACCCTTTTAGATTTTGTTCGATCAGCTCTATATCATGCTCATCTTCCTCTATCTTTTTGGGTAGAGGCCCTTCATTATGTTACTTATATTCACAATCGGATTCCTCATAGTACATTGTCTTGGCATAGTCCTTTCAGGATTCTTTATGGTATTCAACCAAAATTTGATATGCTTCGTGTGTTTGGCTGTGCATGTTATCCCCGTAACATGAGTCCATCCCAACACAAACTCTCTCCTCGTGCAACTCTCCATGTTTTTCTAGGATTCTCCTCCCAGCATAAAGGTAACAGATGCTACAACATGACCTCTCGCACAGTTCTCATCTCTCGCAACGTTATCTTTCACGAAACCGACTTCCCTTTTGCACCAAACTCTACAACTTCAACTTTATCTCAAACACCTGTTATAACCACTTTTGACCCTGCCAAAACGTTAACCTTTACCCGAACACTGGTTCCCTCCATGTCTCCCTCCTTGGCTCCTCCAATATTATCTTCCCCTTCTACCATCTTGCCAACTACTTCTGCTTCATCTTTATCTCAACCTCCATCTTTATCTTCTCCTCCACCCTTCTCTACCTTGGACACAATTCCTCTACAACCACAATCAAATACCGTCCTCCCTTCCACTACCCCTTCTTCATCTTCTTCACTTCCTGATTCGCATCAGCCTTCACCATTACCATCTTCACCAAAACTGAGTGCTCCCACACATCCAATGACAACCCGGGCCCGTGATGGTATTCGAAAACCAATCCAGAAACTCACTCCTCTTACAACTACCATCCCACCAGAACCACAAACATATCTTCAGGCCTCAAAAGATAAGAATTGGCAACAAGCAATGCTAGAGGAAATTCAGGCTTTACAAAGGAACCACACTTGGGTCCTTGTCCCTAAATCGTCCAAAGATGTCAATATAATAGGTTCAAAATGGGTCTACAGACACAAATACAAGTCAGATGGTACATTGGAACGACATAAAGCTCATCTGGTGGCACAGGGATACAATCAACGTGCGAGAGAAGATTTTGAAGAAACTTATAGTCCGGTTGTTAAACCGGCGACTATAAGGACAGTTCTTTCGATTGCTGTTTCTAATGGTTGGAAGCTTCGTCAGCTTGATGTGAAGAACGCCTTCCTTAATGGTTTTTTGAACGAAGATGTGTACATGAAACAACCACCGGGTTTTGTTGATTCTTCCCGCCCGGATTTTGTTTGTAAACTTCAACGAGCTCTTTACGGACTGAAGCAGGCACCTCGGGCGTGGTATCAACGGTTTGCTTCTTTTTTGGTCTCCAAGGGTTTTGTTATCAGTAGGTCTGATTCCTCTTTATTTGTTCTACGGACAGCTGCAGGGATTGCCTATTTGCTCCTTTATGTAGATGATATTGTGTTAACAGCTTCCTCAGATTCTCTTCTTCACAGTTTACTAAGATTGTTAAAAGAGGAGTTTTCCATGATAGATTTGGGTGTTTTGCATTATTTTTTGGGTATTCAGGTCACTCATGGGTGTAATGGTTTATTCCTTCATCAGCAGAAGTATTTGGACACTATCTTGGCACGTGCTGGTCTAACTGCCGTGACACCTTCTTCTACTCCCATGCAACCAAAACTGGTTCTATCGGTCAATCATGGTGTTTTGCTATCTGAGGAAGAACAAAAGCTCTATCGTACTATCGTTGATGCTTTGCAATATCTTACTTTCACACGTCCTGATATTTCTTATGCAGTAAACACAGTTTGTCAATTCATGCACTCACCGACTGATATGCATTGGAAAGCCGTTAAACGCATTATGCGTTTTCTGCATGGAACTCGGGATAATGGTCTTCTTCTTCGACCAACAACTGTTACATCTTTAGTTGCCTACAGTGATGCTGACTGGGCTGGATGTCTCGATACGAGACGGTCCACAACCGGGTATTGTGTTTTTCTTGGAGGCAATCTTGTTACTTGGACTGCAAAGAAACAAACCACAGTTTCTCGCAGCAGTGCCGAGTCGGAGTATAGGGCTTTGGCAGCCACTGCTGCCGAGGTGTGCTGGCTGCGTTCTCTGCTGGGTGAACTAGGCTATGCTCCAAAGCTTCCAGTGGTAATTCATTGTGATAATCTATCAGCTACTTACCTTGCAGTCAATCCGATTCATCATCAGCGTACAAAGCATCTTGAAATTGATCTCCACTTTGTTAGGGAACGGGTTCAATGGGGACATCTTCAAGTAGTTCATATAGATGCGCAGCAACAACTAGCTGATATGTTTACAAAGTCTGTTGCTGTTTCTTCTTTTCAACAATTGAGAAACAATTTGAGTTTAGCTAGTTTAGCTATCCTCCAATTGCGGGGGAGTGATAGGATAAGTCATTATGATAAGCTTGAGTAGTTAGCAAAGGTATTGTATTGTATCTAGTATAGGACTCATGATGTAAATCTCCTCATGTATTTGGTATTCAGGTAATCAGTATATAATAGACAGGAGCGCTACTGTAAAGGCATCCTGTATATTTCCTCACACTCTGTTCAATATATAGTTGTTGTTTGTCAGTAATTTTTAATATTCTAGTGTACCAAAAAAAAAACACATAACTTGCCCTAACAAATACAAACCCATCAACATTCAATTCACAAATCAGACTCATCCAATCACACCAACTTAACAACACATAAATCGTATTTCCCCACAAAATTTGCCATAATTCGAATTTGGGCAAACCCCAGATTGTGATATTCTTGTGCTTAATCCTTGAAGCAATCAAGCATGCATGCATTAGAGAATCCTAAGAATGTTTTCTTGCATTCAAACACAACATTCACACTCAAAACATAAATTCCCAATCAAAATTTAAATAAACCAAAAAATAAAAAAATAAAAAATAAAAACAAGCAATCTCTTATGCCATGTGTGATGAAATGTGCCTCTCTGGCGATTTGAGAAGAAACAATGGACTCACCACGAATGAGTTGGCACTTATCTTATGGCATTGCACTATGTATAGCACATGTTAATGTGTCAAAATATCTACCTCATTTGGGTTGAATTGATCAAATAAAGAAGTTATTAGGACTCAATTAAAAAAAAATCATATATTGTATGACTTCTATAAATCTTAAAACATATAATCATAAAATTCTACACTGTGAAATTCTACAATCTAAAATCTTAATCATAAACCTTAAACTCTAAAATATCAAATTTTACATCTTAAAATATTAAAATCTTCAACCTAAAAATTTTATATCAAAGATATTTTGAAACTCTAAATTCTAAATTTTTAAAATCTTATATGTTAAAGCCCCAAACTAAAACTACAATTTAGGATTGGAATAGGTTTTTGATTTTGGTTTAGAATTCAAGTTTAACATTTAGGATGTAGAATTTCAAACTTTCAAGTTTAGGGGTTAAGATTTAAGCTTTTGTATTCCAGAATTTGGGATTAAATGATTTTAATATCTAAATTTTAGTATTTTGCGTTCTATGATTTAGGGTTTTATATTGTATCTTTTAAGAGTTAAAATTTTAGGATTTAAAATTTTAAGGTTTGTAATTTTAATATTTAAAATTTCATAACTGTAAGATTTAATATTCTTTTAAGATTTAGAACTTTAGGAATTAGGATTTAGAGATTTTGAATATAAATTTTTTGGGTTTAGGACTTTAATATTTCAGGTAAGATTTTATAATTAAAGTCTAAGAGTTTAAGATTTATGATTTTATTATTTCAGGATAAAAATTTATAGGTATAGAATTGTACAATTTAGAATTTCATTATTTTGTTGTTTAAGATCTGTAGAAGTTCAATAATTTACAAAAAAAATTACTTAAGTCCTATGACTTTTTTTGATATGATCAATTAACTCCTACTGATGTGGATATTTTAACACATTAGCATTTGATGTATATAATGCCATATCATACGATAACAAGCAACTCAATAGTGTTGAATGGAAATCACACCCATGACTATTTTGATAAATAGTTCAAAATAATAGGACTTGATTTGACTAAAAAAATAATTATAGGACTTCATTGAAAAATAGTTAAGAATAATAGAACTTCCAAAGTTTTTTATTTATTTAAGGATAGATTAGTTGCTGGATATACTGGGCATCATGGTATGCAAGCTCTTCACTGTCCAATTGACGAATTTTTTTCATACATTGCAACTTCCAAAATGTAATAGGTCAAAATACCATAACAAGCCAAATCCTCAATTCTTAGTAAATCATTTTGGATCAAATATATGCTTGGTTCGCTTACACCATAGGTAATGATAAGAAATGTCCTCCTACACTAATTATGATTAATTATATCACCTTGTCCATCTTAAATAATTAAATTGGCCCCTGCACGATTAAAACAGAAATTAGCTAATGTGGCAGACTAATCATTTGTATTAATAATTTAACAATTTTGTGGTCCCCACATAAATAAGTCAGCCACGCCTGCTAGTCTCCGTTTTAATGTGAGAGACTAAATCAATCATTTAAGAAGAGTATGAGGACATAATTAATCGTAATTAGTATAGTGACAGCATTTTTACTATTATAGTAAGACGAAGGGACCAAACATAACTTTAATCCGCTCATCTACTTAAGGTTATAGTAATCTTTGCAAAACCTATCATAGAACTATACAAATTTCATTAATATGACCAAACTTGTAAAACAAATATAAAACAAGAAAACAAAATTCGGCATATGATTAATCACCTTTTTTTTTATTTATATAACGTGGTAGATAAAAGTTTCTATTATTCGCTTTCCTTAATGTTAGAACCATAAGACACACCTAATTTTTATTATAATATATTACCTAAACCTACTTGGAAACCAATAAAGAGCATATTACTTTATTTTATTAAATATTATGCATTTTTAAGATGTTTTGAAAATATTATGTTAAAAAATACTCAATCATATAAATACATTATAGCAAAATTTAATGCAATTTTATGGAAATAATTTTATCAAATCAAACATGATTAAATTTGGTAATATTCATTTTTTTAGATTCATTGCCACTCGTAATCATAGGCCATTGATAAGAATCGTTAATATCTACTCTTTACTAAATTTAATACTAATCACTACTAAAATTTTCATACCAAAAATAAAAAATGTTATTTTAAGCTACAAAACTTTAAGATTTTTAATACAAATATTTATCCAACATATAGGTTGTTGGTTCTCATAAAAATAAATAAAAAAATTGTAGGCCTAAAGTTGCATTGGCAAGTACTTGCAAGGTTTATTATATCTAATTTATCTTGATGGTACACATTAACTTAAGTATCAGTCAAAATTTCATTTGATCTACCTTTATGGCTAATCATATTGTTTATGATTTTAACTGGATTATAACAAATATTAAAGATCATGCCTCGAATTTTATAAGTTTACACTTTTCTTTTAGCCCAAGAATGCATGTGTACATTTATAGAAGAATGTGTATAGTGAGATCGGAGCTTGTGTGAAGTGGATGTAGTTGGATGTCACTTTGATGAGGGTTGACACTCTTGTTGCATGTGCTCCATCTATCCAATCACTCAATTATTATACAACCTAGTACTCTTTATATGGTTGAACTTTACAAGTTAAATTCAAAGCCTCTCCCTTAGCAAATAGAAGAAGAATTAAGGTACGTTTACATGTTGGAGTGAACCTATGACTGAGCAGAAAGGAGCTGGATGTTTTTGGTATCTTGGATGCCGAAACTGATAATGTCAAGAAAAAAATTCGAACGTTGGACATTTGGTGCCTTTCGTGCCAAATCTCGAAGCACCAGACAACGACATATAGTTGTTTACACTTGGAGGCTTCTTCCCCTTTTGCCTCTATAAGAGGAAACGAGTTTGAAGAACTAAGTAGGGTTGCCAACTAAGTTTAAGTGACATTCTGAGTTTAGTTTCACAATCTGTCACTCTTGAAGTTCTCAAAGCGTGCTAGAAAGTGTTACCTCTTCATTTTGCTTAAGTATAGATCTTATTGAGTTAGTTACTCATAAACGATAGATTGTTCTTAGTTAGGAGTTAGGCAAAATTAGGTGTTAGTTTTGCTAAGATGTGTTTGAAGCAAAGCATGAGAATGCTTTGAGAGTGTGTAAGGTTGGAGCTTAACCTACGAAAAATCTTTTATTGTACATTACTGATTTGTCCTATGAAAAATCTAGTTAGTGAAGTTTAGAAATCTCAAGGTAGATACCTTGAGTAGTCGATGTACTCCGACATGGGAAACCACTATAAATCTCGTGTCTAAAAGCTCTTCCCTTCCTTATTTAATCACTCTCTTTAGCAGCCAAAATCACACACTTAACCGATTTGGCATTAGTTACACCAAATCTGCAATTAAATAAAATTGGCTAATTTGTCCCCCTATTTTTTGGTATATAATTGGTAGCGGAGTTAGGCTCTTTATTAGTGAATTAACCTCCCAGAGAGAAAGATCATAGCTTTTGAAGAAAACAACATCAATAAAGCTCTTTTTTTCAATGGTCTCAACTTTGATAATTGGAAATCCCACATGAAAAATTTCCTTACAGGGAAGGATCAGGAGATGTGACAACTGGTTAGCACACCTTAAACTTGGCCTACACAGGATATGCAATACTAGTTAGAGGAAGAAATGAAGAAAGTCAAGCTTGACACTCAAGCCAGGAATGCACTCCAATCTAGAATTAGTGAAGCTAAATTTCAATGAGTAAGATCATGCAATACTGCCAACGAGATTTAGAGACTCTTATGTACCACTCATGAAGGTACCAACCAAGTTGAGGAATCCAAAATGAATCAACTCATGAAAGATTTTGAGCTATTTCAATTGAGGCCAGGCGAAACCATTCAAGAGATGGATACAAGAATCATTGTTGAGCAACAATTTGCTTTCGCAAGACTAATGAAAAGGTGACAAAGATCTTTCGCTCACCCCCTACTAAATGGGAACGTAAGGTGACAACAATTAAAGAAGCACAATATTTGAATACTCTGACATATAATAAGCTTATGGTAAATCTCATAGTCCGTGGTTCAAAGTTTGAAGAGAAGTCACAAAAGAAAAAAAAATTTTGCTTTGAAAAACCACAACTTCAATGACACTAAAAGTGATATTGATGTAGCAGAAGTCCTAAAGGAATCATGATCAATAACTCAAAGAAAGAGCATCACTTGTACTTTGGTTGCAGGGTCTCAGACACATCAAGGCTAATTTTCCCCTGCATTGAAATTCTAAGTATGATACTTCAAAAAGAAAGGAAAAAAAGGCAATGACTACCTAGGATGACCTCGATTCAACTTGTGATTTTAACGAAGAAGAATCAACAATTCCCTGCCTAGAGGAACAGGAAGACAATGAGGTAACTAACACTACTTTTAAAATTACTATTGGTGATTACATAATGCTTATGATGATCTCTATAAAAAGTTTATAAAATAGCTAAAAGGAACATTCTGCTTTAGAAAAAGGTTGAGATATTAATATTTTGTTCTAGAAAAAGGTTGAGATGTTGGAATCTGAAAACATGCATGAGAATTTGGATAAGAAACTGACTTTTTACACAAATGGCTTTGAAGACACCAAATTGACAAAGAAACTTTTTCTAATACTTATAATGATCTAAGAATTTTTTTTTTCTCTAGTAAGAATAGTTATGATATGCTTCTTTATGAAAATTCTGTCTTACAACATATTATTGAGGAGTGGCTAAGTCTCCTTCTGAGACAACAAAGACATTCTTTGCAAAAGGAAGGTATTGGAGCTACACATTCTATCTTTAAGACAAAGTAGTCATTAATGGTTAACTTTGTGAAAACAAAACATGTAGAATTACTTTATATTATGTGTCATTGTTGTGGTCATGAAGGACAAGGTCATGTAAGTTAAAAAAAAAAAATATCCCATTAGATATGTATAGGTATCTAAAGGTGTCAAAGCTAACTCACAAGAACCCATGATGGTGTGGGTAACTAAAACATGATTTTTGCACAGGAAAACAAAGATGAATGGATGCTTGATAGTGGATGTTTTAGACACATGACAACAGACTCATCAAAATTTTCATCCCTAAATGCAAAAATTCGAAGTAATGTCACTTTTAGTGATAAATCAAAAGGAAGGATACTCGGTATAAGTAATGTGGGTAAGAATCTTACTATTCTGCATTATAATTTGAAATTTAATCTCTTGAGCATTAGACAATTATGTGACTGTGCATATAAAGTTATATTCAAGTCGAATGGATGTCTAGTTACGAGTCGTGATAATAAGTGCATAGTTTTGCTGGGAAACGACTAGGATACTTGTATTTTATAAATGTGAATGATGTTACTAACCTGAAGACAACTTTAGTGCAAAAATATAAATTCTAAACTTTGTGACATAGAAGATTGGGACATACAAACTTGGAATTAATATCAAATCTGCTGAAAAAGGAGCTAAAAAAAAGGATTGTTGCAACTCAAATTTGAGAAAGATGGAGTGTGTTGAGCTTGTCATTTGGACAAACAAGTCAAAAATTCTTTTAAACCAATGCAATTTTTATCACCCACACACTCTCTTGAACTACTACACTTTAATATTTTTAGACTTTTGAAGGTGGTAATTCTGGGCGATAGAGGTTACACATTTGTTATTGTTGATGACTATTCTTGTTTCAATTGATGTTATTTTTCTAGCTCAAAAGGATCAACGACTTTATGAATTTTCATCAATAGTTAGAAAGTTACAAAAAAAAAAAGGGTATAAGCTTACTAAAATCAGAAGTGATTTTGGAGGAAAATTTGATAATCACATCTTTGACCACTTTTTGCAAAGAAAATGGCAAAGTTCACACATTCTCGACTCCTAGAACTGCCCGATAAAATATGATAGTAGAAAAGAAGAACCAAACTCTAAAAGAAATGACTAGAACTATGTTGAATGAGTATAGAATACCTACCTATCTCTGTGCGAAGGCAGTGAATGCAACGTGCTACGTTTTAAGTCGTGTTACCATTAGATCCTTTCTTGATAAAATATCTAATGAACTTTGGCTTGGCAAAAAACTCAATATTGGGTAATTTAAGGTCTTTGGGTCAAAATGCTTTATATTAAACACCAAAAATGCTCTTGGTAAATTTGATACAAAGTTTGATGATGGAATTTTTCTTAGCTATACTGCAAAAAGCAAAGCTTATCGTGTCTATAACAAAAGAACCCTAATTGTTGAAGAATCTATGTATGTTTTTTTTTTTAGTTTGACACTAGTGATGAGTTTGTTGTTACAGACGATATTTTTAGTACTAATGGAAGAAACATGCCAGACACATGACAAGGAAGAAGAGCAAGTCATTAAACAAGAAGAACAAACACCAAATACAAGTAATTAGCAAGTCAAGCTATTGATATGTGTGCATATTATATATTAATTTGGAGCATAAAATATCCTTTTGGCGAAGCATTTAGTTAAAGATCACGCATGTTATTTACAGTTTTAGCTTATTTTCCACTAGTATAGCTTTCACTTATTAGTTTCTTCTTTCAAGTACCTTTTGTTGCAAAATGACTTGATTTTTAAAGAATTGAAGCCCTTTATGGAATTCTGGAAAGTTTGGAGCCAATTCATGAAGATTTCTTGGCGATGAGTTTTCAAAGGAGTCACACCGTTGAAACCCACGGACCAAAACATGATGCTATATAATTTTTGCGACAAAGGATGACTTGTTGGCCAATCAATAAGTGGCGCCGGCCTGTTGTTTTTCCTATGGAAATAAAGAAATTTTTGTTGCGCCAAAGAAGGAGAGTCTTAGAAGATATTAATTTTTATAATTTAGTTACCTTAGCTAGATTCTAGGAATTTAAAAAAAGCTAGGGTTTCAGAATAATAAAAAGAGACATCGGCTGCAGCAAAAGGGGACACTTTTTACTTCTTTCTACTCCATTATCGATGGCAGCAGAAGCCAAAGGCAGAAGCTCTCTTGTGGAAGATCTTACTAGTTCTTGATTTCGGTTTGTATTATGGACAAATCCACCATGTTTGTTTGCTTTTTAGTTATGAACTAAACCTTCTATTCTAGGTCAAGAGGGATGTAGCTACTTGACTCTTTTATGGCTTAATGACTTCTCCAACAATTTCTTCTATTTGATTTCTCGATTTATTAATGTGTGTTTTATCCAAGTTTGAAGCTTGATCACCTTTATTACTTGTCTTAGGCGCTAAGCTAAGTACCGACAGGAGATGTTTACCGCTGGAAATACATAAATAAACCTTAATCTAGGTGCTGAAAGGTGATAGATTATTGTGGAGTAAAAAAAAAAAAAAGATTATTGTGGAGTAAGTAACAACATAGAACATCAATGCTCTTAGGAATAGGTTTGATCCATGACAATGGTAAAATTGACCTCTGAGACGAGTTTATTCTTTCAAAGTCGATATTCTCACCCTAGGTTGTTACCCATCAGAAATCAAGTAAAGAAACTACAGGTTTTAGTGAACAGTGTCACCCCGTTTGTAGACATGGAACAGAGTCACCCTGTTGACGAGTCTGGGAGGATAATTAGAGCGAAAAGGAGAGAGTAGTGAATCCCGATTGATCTAGACCTTCCGTATCTGATCTTCTCGTTTTATTTATAGTTTATCACTATTTATTTTATTGTTTATCACGATTAATAATTATAATCTCCAAATCACTATTTCTTTACTGTTTTTAGCCTAACAGAGTGAGCCTGTTGATTAATTACTTTGCCTAGTCCCTGTGAATAAGACCTTGTGTACTACCTCAATCTGTGCGCTTGCAGATTTGACACATTAGCCTTCAAGCTTAGACCGCACATTTCAAACTAAAGGTGCCAAAAAGTCATTCAAGAGAAGTAATTATTAGTAACCCAACACTAGGGTGACTACCGCACATCTCTTTTCAATATAAACTCTCAACAAGCTTTCCTATCACAAATTGAAACTAAGAACATGATGCCATTCTGGATGAAAATTGGATTTTAGTTATGCAAGAGAAATTGAAATCAATTAGAGAGAAGCAATATCTGGGAGTTGGTTCCTAGACTGAATGATCATCCTATGATTGGCACTAAGTGAGTGATTAAGAACAAGTTAGATGAATCTGGTAATGTAACTAGAAGCATGACTAGATTGGCGGCTTAGGGCTATACTTAAGGAGAAAGAATTGAAATTGATGATACCCTTGCACTTGTAGCTAGGCTTTAGCACCTAAATTTTGGCCGCTTATTTTAAGATAATAGTTTTATATTCACTCGCTTCTAGTTGCATTTAGATGTTACGGCAACACTACCAGAACAAAGCTAGATAGCACCTCCTTATCAATCGAGTCACCAAGATCAGAAATCAATTCAACCAACGGGTTTCAGCAACTACCTCTATCACCTGAAAACAAAACAAAGTTGTTAGGCAAGAATAGAGTAATAATCACTAGGAATCTTAAACACGCCACAAGCAAATTAATTACTTGATAAGTAAAACCAAGAGAATCACACAATCAATAAAACCTCAAAGGTAAACTTTATTATAAAAATATCATGTGTCCAAAATATGAACCCCAAAGATCTTATTTATACTAGTCTAATACTAAATCTTAGTGGACTTGGACTTGTAAAAATAATAAAATAAATTACCACTAAACCTATGAATTGCTAAGTCGGCAGTACCTTGGCCGACATTACAATTCAATTGTCATGATGGGCCTCTTCGTTTTAATGGCCTGCTTGTCAATTCAATTCCAAATTGAATTGAATTAAATTGGCGCACACATGACGCCTACCCATAAGTCCACAAAATAGCTTGATTAAATAATGGGCCACGTCCATTATAAACAAATAATTAAAGAATAAATTTGACAACTCATTTAATTAATTAAATCATAAGTAGATTTATTAATTAAATGGCCTATGGTCCTCCTGCTCAATGACTAATTGTTAGGTCTTGTCTTGAAACTCCTCCAATGTGAGCACACGTCTCCTTAAGCTCCTCTCCAAACTTAACCTCCATCTCTTCTTGAATTTCTTGTGAGAACCAATCTTGGGCATGGTTCAGAAAGTGAGCTTGTGATGATGAACTTTGAGCTTGTTGGAATACCACCAAGGTCTTTACTTGTCGCCATTGTCGTCTCCAACGTAGCCATGGCATGCATCATTCTTCAAGTCTCCAAGCTTGCTTTCGTGATTCGCATTTTAGATGTATTTAGAGTCGGTAAAATATTTTCTAAGGGTTTTGGAAATCAAACATCCATCGGATATCGGGTCAAAAATATTCTGGAATCCCTCGGAACTTTCTTGAAATTTTCTGGGTGCATGGCTAAACTCATATTAAAATTTGCCTGAAACCGCTCAAGTCATTGTCGTGACTCATAGGTCACAAAGGTGGTTGACCGGTGTTAGGCCATGAGCAAGCAGTCATGAACATGACCTACCAGTCACCCGCGGTGACCAACGGGTCACGAAAGAAGCCATGACCGGTCACAATTGACTGGATTGCAAACCAAGGGGCATTTTGGTCTTTTCACATGAAATCTCGGGGAGGTATTTCTAACAATGCATCCCGACTCAGTTGGCAGGAATATTGCCTCGTGACCGTGGCTTAAATTCGATGGCCTGCAATTTGTGAATATTGCAATTCGAGTGGAGAGAACTGATTCGATGATTCCCAAAATAGACGAGTTAACTACTTCCCAAAGAACCATCGTTCCAAACATATTCCCAGATGCAACTGGAGAAGTTACAAGCGGTCTCACTTAAAACCTAACGACCTTGACAAAATATGCTTGCACGGTATTCGCACTTGGATCAAGTTTGCTCATTTCGCTCCTTGCTTGAGGATGGGCTTGACTTGTGAACTGTATTACTTCTTTCCAGGACGTGAGAGGCTCTCTCTCGCTTAACTTTCTTTTCTTTGCTCACAACATCAAGCCCTTCCTCGAGAAGTAATCATCAAAAATCCAGACAAACTCATAGGAATGTACGACACACACTGTTCATGGTGTTCTCTCGATTATCCACAGACAAGGAGTCGCCACCCGAGCTTATTTAAGGAAAACTTGAGAAAAACCCACAAATGGCTCTGGATAAAGCACAAATCTCGAAACAAAGAGGAGGGTTCGCGTATTCGTTTACTGCTAGTCGTCGATTTTATTGGATGATGCCGACAATATTATATGCAGAGGTCAATGCGCACATTTCATAGCCGGATTGATGCAAATGCTTCATGTTACAAAAAAAAAACAAAAAAATATGCAGTGCGAGTGTGCAAAGTGTGCATATGATATGAAACGCAATGCGAAAAGTTAAATTATTTGAGCTTGCGTCTCGTCCGCTTGAGACTGCCTGCATACGCCCTATTAGTGGGTCCAATGCTCTCGTAGTTCTTTTAAATGGGGATCCCCAAGGCTAACCTAGGTCTTCTTTTAGGATTGGCCCAATCCTCACTTGAATGAACTTCTATGTCCCGTGCTAGAGCTAAGGACTCAATTTTGTCAAAACACTTAAGAAAGTGCAAGCAATCACATTTTCTTAGGTGAGAAAGTTTAGAAAATTTTGTGCATAAACCTCATGTATGCAATTTCCAAAGTATATAAGTGAGCAAGTTTTGAAACATGCAATTCATTAGCTGAAAACTATTTTCTTAGTTCGTGTGAAATGATTGACTAGCGTTCCTTGGCCTGCATCTTTCTGACATAGAACATCGACAACAAAAATGGGTGATTGGCGTCAAAACATTCATTTTAGTTCTTTCACATTACTTCAAAAAGATAGTCTTTACCAAAAGCATTTTGTGTTTGGAAACAAAGTTTTAATGATTTTTATTTAAAAACATACAATTTTGAAAAATTTAGTTCTTTATGTATCAAAACTTATTTTGGAGAAAGATGTGTGGATTTCACAAAAGAATGCATTTATAAAGATGTTCATTCCCAAATGGGTTTTGCACAAAAGCATTGGAAATCATCTTAGCATCAGTGAAAGACACTTGAAATCATCATTGAAAGATTATCACCATTGAAATCATTATTTTTTGCACTTTAGAAAGAATCTTGATCAACAAAGTTTAATGATTTTCGCATCAAATACAGAAGTTCGCTTAGGGCCTATCCTAGTAGATATACCCATTTAATCCTCATGGACCCTTAATATGCAACACTAACAAGCAAGCAAGCAATCAAGCAAGTATGCAATCGAACAAGCAAGCAAGGAAGCACAATATAACAATGCAACAAGACAATGCAAAAATGTAAAGATGATAAATCTAGTAACCTAAACCATGAATGCAACACAAAGAATCAGTAAAAGTGCGTAAAAAGTAAACGGGTTTCCATATGGTACCGTTAGCAAAAACCGATATTATTTCGGCATTATAATGGCATACCGGTAACGACACACGGATATAAATCCGGACATTTTATCGGCATAGCGTTGACAATTTGCTAAAATAATTTCGGCATCGTAACGTTATGATGGAAACCCGAAAGAGAACTTTAGATGGGGAGAGAGATAGGAGCTCTAACCCGCAGAAAGATGCTTAGGAAAATAACGACTTCACGCCGAATTCCGATCATAGAGTTGGACAAGAGAGGTAGAAGAGGGCTAAAAGTGAAACCTTTTATTATTCCAGTTAGAGCGGAACATGGAAAGAGATAGAAAAGTACAAAAACGTGCACTGGAGCATGCGACTCTCTAGGTAAGGAATAATGAGGGGAGGAGACCCCCTAGGCTAGGTCCATGGCATGGCCGTAATTATGCAAGTTAGTTGATTTTGGTTTCTATGACTTCAGGCCATGGCTTCAGTTATAGTGTTTTGGAAATTTCAAACGGGGCCCGCCTGGTGCTGAGAAAGTTCCAAGAGAAGTCCTGGAGGCTCCTCTCTGCGCCATCTTGTGCTAACTGCAAAAAAACGACACGCAAATCGGTCGGGAGACATGTTTTCTAAAAATGTTTGAAAAAGCGGTCATAGCTTCAGGCTAAAACTTTGAAAATTCAAACTAGAGCCTGCTCCAACGTCGAAAAATTCGCAAAAAAAAGCAGAAAAATATTTCTTCATGTCTCAAACGCAACCGTTGCAACAAACGTTTGAAAAATGGACGAGTAATGAGTTTTTGACAAAAAATTCTTTGGCTTCAGGCCAAACCGCTTGAAAATTCAAAAACGTGGCCCACCCAAGTATCGAAAAATTCTGAGAAAATTTTAAGAGGTGTGTTCTACCCTAAAAAAAATGATTGTAGAAAAAAATGGCTAAAAAATTGGGTCTAAAATGCATTTTTGGTCAAAAAACGGGCGTCGTCAGCCTTGGCCGGCCTGGTCATCGTGGTGACCGCCTCGGTCACAGGCCAATGGTCCCGCTTGTCCAATTTTTATCAAAAATTGTTTTCGAGACCTTTCGGTACCCGAAAAATTAACGAAAAAATAAAGGCGTAAACGCCTCGGATTTTTGAAGTAAAAATCTTTTGAAAATTCTTTGGAGAAAGTCCAAAAAGGACTTGGTCAAAGTTGTTGACCCATGGCTTCACACTATGGCTTCTGGCTATTCTTATTTTTTTTTTCTAGAAAATCTCAAAAATAGTCCGGGACTCTGGAGACACTTTCGACACTTTCTTTGGCTGATCTCGGGTCTATTCTACCATGGGGAAGCGTCCTTTGACAAAAAAAAAAAACTTTCTGAGAAAATGGAGGTAAAATTTAGGTGCTAACACGACCACTTTCTAGAAAATTCCGAAAATATTCCGAGAAGTCCTGGGACACTCTTAATGCGTCGTAACACTAAATATTGACCCCCAAATACCTTAAAGAAATATTTTTCAGATTTTTATAGACTCCAAATGTGACAGAATGTGACTTGACACAACTAGATGCAAAACCACGACACTAAAACATGGGGGCAAAATTTGGGTCTAACAATATTTATATTGAAAGATCTGCGACAATTCAGCAAATCTACATTGATTTTTTCAGAAGTTTTTGGGGTCAGGAAGATCCCATAAATGCATTTCCAAGTTGCAGGGAAGCCGGGAAGGCCTAAAGCCATGGCTGGTCACAACTACCTGCCACCCCTAGCCGGACGGCTTCAATCATGGCTTCAGTTGCCCGAAAACTTTCCAAGTGCGAAAATTCAGGTTTTGTCTAAAATTCAAGCCGTTTCTTTGCATGATCATGTTCCTAACACATAGACGAGTCACCTACATTTTTTCCTATAATTTTCTTAAGTCCGGGCTGACCACTTTCGAGCTTCGTATAAATCTTAACCGGAAGCCTCCATGGTCACAAATTTTGAACTGAACCTATGAATCAGTGATGTTGAAAATTTCTATAACTGAAGCCATGAGTAACAACCTGGACCCATAATTACGATAGTACCACTCCCCAGAATAACTATAAATAGAGGGCTCCTCCCTTCATTTTCCCCACCCAAAGAGTTGCGCTCTCTTCTGTACGTTTTTGCACTTTTTACCTCCTACCACTGATGTGCGTGCTGTCGCAATTGGTTCCTGCAAGTGCACAGGGTTGCTGTAGTACTTTATCAAGGTCATATCTACAAGGGTTGAGTCTGTTTCCTTTCAATTTAAGACGAACTAGGCTCGAAAATAATTAAATAAGGATGGATTTGGGTGAATGATGATTAAAATCTAAACTAGACAGGAAAGATAAATGTAACAATTGATTAAATGAGGAAGGTATCAGTTTTGTGGATTCTTAGGCATCCGGGGTTCACATGTCCTATTTTATACATATAAATTGCTCGACAGCCTCAGTCACAGGCTGAGCCTGTGGGTGAGGCTGTGAATAATGAGATGTCTTGAAGGGGCTCCCAACCTAAAGTATTATCAACGGCTTTCGATCTTATTAATAGTTCCCTAAGCTTCCATCTACCCCCTGTCACTAGAGTAAATGTCTACTTAAGGATGAAGTTTAATGTTGGTGCTAATACCCACAGTCTCTCCCTATCTTCTTTCGAATGGCTAAGGAGTGAAGGTTGATTATTGTTGGTCTAGCACACCTGGCTTCTCCTTTCGGTCCTTCACCAGGCTGCTACTAAATTAATAGGATTCTGCCCAATAGTCAATCAACAATCAAATTAGGAATTTTGTTATCTTTTTTACTATGCTATCACAGACTGAGGCTGTACTAGGCACAGACTGATGCTGTGCTGTGTACAGGCCGAGGCTGTTGATAGCAAAAGAGTCAATTAATAGAATCGGTTCTTACAGGCGCTCTCAACCTATACTTCACCCATATGCTTTCGCTTACAGGTGCCTCCCATGGTTCTCACATTCCTAATGCTCTAGCATCGGTCAAACTCAAGGGTTTAAGAGTGGTGTTGAGGCTAGTTCCTCAATTAGTTTCTAACTCTCGTCAAAAGCTAAAAACTAAGGGCTGGTTGATGTTGTTCCAGTGGCTAAGGTTTCTCCTTTCGGTCCTTCAGCTAGCCACCTGTAATCATGCATGGGTTTGATCAAGACTCAGACATGGTGCAAGTTTGCAATAACCAAAATAAAAAGGACTGGTTAAGAACATAATGCAAGCAATCCATTGCATTAAAATTAAAGACATGTTCACCCCTTCAACCTAAGAAGGGGTTGTTTAGTATTAAAATTAAAGACATGTTCACCCCTTTAACCTAAGAAGGGGTTGTTTAGTTCATAATCGAAATTACAAAGCAGATAGAAGTATGGAATGGCATAGTGGTTTGGACAATTGGAGGTTAGGGACAACACGATTACTGCCCAGAAAGGCTGCAGAATCGTGTTTCCCTTAGACCTTTGGTGTTTCTGGGTCCCACCTTTGTTCCAGGAATTCTGTAAGTTTGAGGGGTGTCTTTGTCGACGGGATTCCCTTCTACTCCTTGTCTTTCCCCTTCCTCTTTTGCAGGTGCAGCTCTCCTGTTCTTCTTCCTCCCAACTTGCTGGAAAGTATGGGCGTTTGGGCAAGTTGTGTCGTCAGTTTTCGAGCGTGTGTTGTCAGGATAGGCGTGATGGGCAGCAAGTTGATTTGTGGATTGTAAGTTCCAAGGTGCCCCTTGCTGAGGATAATTGTTCTTTAAGGTGGATTCCCTCTGAGTAGCATGTGCCTACTCCTTTTTCCATGGAAAGTGCTCTGGGATGCCAGGAGAATGTTTGTTTATGTTGGTGGAGCAGGTGGTGCAAGTGGTGTAAATTTTATATTCCTTCTGCAATTTCTGGGTTTGCAGGACACACAGGCTGATGCTGTGCTTGGGTCTGTTGCAGTTCTTCTTCAAACTTTCCTTTCAATTGACTTTTGCTTCTTCTGCCGATGATGAGGTGTCATGAGGACTTCTTGGATAAAAGTGAGGGAAACGAGCTTCAGTAGAAAACTTGTGATTTGAAGGTGGTTTGAGGCCTTCAATTGAATTCTCGATGAACAACAGCCTCAGGGACAGGCTCAAGGGTTCTGCAACAGGCTCATGCTATGGCTGATGCTATATCTTCACATTCTTCAATGAAATCCTCTTGAATTGATTAAAATGCTCCTGAAATCACTATTCATACAGTAAGGGATGGAAATTGGAGGAATATAGTGGAATATTGCATAGGAGGCATATAATCATAATGAATTCAGAACAATTTGCGTCCAAAATTATGCCCTAAACTATGCATATTTCACATGCATCAAAATACCCCAAACTGAAGATTTTGATTGTCCTCAAGCAATCAGAAAAAAAAAAGAAGACATGATTTTGGAAAGAAGTAAGGGCAGTTCCAATGCATCCAAATTTTCATCGGGTTTCTCCCATGTGACGCCTTAATTTAGGAATCCCCTTGTTTTCTTTTAAAACTGCATCAACTCCAATTAAATTCCTTGTCAAGTGTTTCTGTAATACAAATTTACAGGAATAATCTTGCAACTAACCTCCAATCATCTGTCGTCAAAGGGATCCTGCCAGAATCATTTTTTTTTTGGGAAGTGAAAAACATTGCCTCATATGCAGACCCATCATCCCTTATCTCCACTAATGTGCAACAGTGATCAAGCAAGGATCTCTAGGACTTTTCTATGTTGTACCGAGGTTAGGGTGATGGTTGTCAATGGATGGTGGATGGGTTGAGCAAATGTTGGTGGCCTGTGAACTTGAAACCTCCATTTTAATTTGTGAACAGTATGAGGCTGTATAGGGACTGTTTGATTTTGTACCCCTTGAGTTTTCATGCTACCCAGAGGCTAAATGTATCCTCTTGTTTGAGAAGTAGTCTGATTCACAAAATGTTTTTTTTCTCCTCATTTCTCCTTCCCATATTTTTCTTTTCTTCGCCGGCTGCCTTTTTTTTGTTCTTTTCTCTCTCTCTTTTTTTTTATTGTTGCAGCTAGGAAGAGAGCAGTACAAGATGTATGGTAACATTCTGGGTATGTATTTGTTAAGTGCAAACAGTCTCAGATGCTTGATGGGATTGAATCTCGTTCACAGACTCATCAACAGGGTGAGGCTGTTGGAATGAAATTGTGCCTTGGCATATGATGGCCCCTTCGGCTTCAAGTGGCTGAGGTGAGGTGAGCAGGGTGAAGAAATAAATTAGGGCCATCCTAGTTGGCTGTAATGGGGTTGCAATGGATTGATGAGTGTGGTATGGATTTATGTGGTCTGTTGGTATGCAAAAGATGGCCTAGATCCTTTCCTTGCTTGAAGGACTCTTGCTTGAATTTCGCCTTGACAGAGACAAGGGTCTGTTCTGAGGTAGGCAGGCTGAGCCTGTGTCATGTAGAAAACCATTTAGCAAGATCCTTCTTATCTTACAGATTTCATGTTGTGTAATTGTTCGATTATGCCTGTTCTGCTTGTTTTGGAAACGAGACAAGTCCTGAGATTAGAGTATGAGCAGAATTAAATGGAAAATGTAGAAGATGCATAAATATAAAGACAGGCTCACACTGTGGAGAAGCAAAATAAAAAATAGATAAGCATTTGAATATGCATTGAATCAACAGAAAAGTACAGAAGGCATAAAATGGCATTTGCACCCTAAAATACCCCAAAACTAAACAAAAGAAAGGTGCAATGCCATAACAACGATAAACAAAATAAAACACATTACCGAAAATGAAAGACAAAAGGTCTAATTCTTAAACACAATGATAAATACCCCAAACTGAAAGTTGTATCCTATATGGTAGGGGTTAGACATCCTAAAACTAGGCTAGAGGTGCTGGAAAGGTGGAGTTAGCGGCGTTGGTGCTTGTTGCTGGATGGTGGAGGTCCTGCCTGTGGTGACCGCGTCAGGGCATGCACCATGTTCATCAAATTAGTGAGGGTTTCTGTCAATTTCACATGTTGGGCCGTGTACTGGCTATGGAAGTCAGTCATGGCCCTGCCCTGTGTCTGTGTGATCCCCGCGCACTTCAGTGATGTCCCGGTTAAGGTGTGTGCGTGCTTCTCCCAAAGAGGAGGTCAAGCGCATCTCTTGTGCAGTAATGCTCTCCTGGAGGCACTGCAGGCGTTCTCCGTGAGCAGCAAGGGTCTGTTGAATGCGGGTTTGGTTCTGAAGGATGGGAATGATTTGCTGTCCAATCCAATCCTGCATCTGCTCAAAGATATCCAACACTTGGTCTCGAGTCACAGCCTGAGGCTGTGGTTGAGGCTATGTCTATGGTTGCTCTGCTGGTTGTATGGCAGGCTGTTGGGGCTGTACAGGGTCATTTTCATCCTGTCTTTGAGGCTATGGTGCAGCTTCTAGCTCTTCTGCCACAGCCTCAAGTTGTTCCTGGTTATTCTCTTGAGGCTGTGGGGCGGGTAGGTGCATTCTATTGAGGATGCCGCAGTTGATCCAGACGGTTCTGCTAACCAACTCAAAACTAGGCAGGGGAAGGTGGAAATGGTGTGCAATCCTTGTGATTATGCCGGCTCCTGGAAGGTATGGTGGCTTCCTTTGTATGATGAATTGACGAAGGATAATGGCGCCGGTGTTGAGGGGTTTCCGGTGCACCATGCACCAGAGGATGAACAGCTCCTCGTGTTGAACAGCCAAGTGACTCCTGTTTCTGTCGTAGAAGCTGTGGGACAGGAAGTGCTGGATGATGCGCAGTACGTGGCTACGGAATGATATGGCTGAACTGGTGGAGGAGTTGTATCCGGGGTCGGTGAAGATGTCATTCCAAAAGTTCTCCGCGGCAAAGTCTGCTGGCCTCTCCTGGTGTTCTTCGTTTGGTAGCCCGAGTATCTGATTTAACTAGGCAATGGTGAGAACCCTGTTCTCGTTGCCCAGATAGAATCGTGTTGTGCCGGGCTGCTGACCCTGTGGGGTCAGGCAGGAGAGCGAACTGAAGAATTCGCTGGTTAGGTCAGCGTAGGTGGGCTCTCCTAGTGTGGCAAACAGCAACCACCCCACTGGTTGGAGGAATCGGCGCATGCCATTCCTGGCTCCGATGGCTTTGAGTGCATCCATATCCAGCCACCAGTTGACAAGCACTGTCTGGGTTTTTGCGAATGCCCAGGCGCGTCAGTGGCTGGCGTTTGCAGGTTGGAAGAAAAAAGCGCTGAGTAGGGTTGGCATGTCCTCTGCCTCATCGTCACTGCTCTGTGTTTCTTCCTCCTCTGTCTCTGGTTCATTGGTGGGCGGTGGTGTGGGTGGTTCGTGAGGCCAGTCTTGGTTGTGCTTGGATCGGGCCTCGGCGGCGGTGGAAGATTCTGGGAGGGCGGTTGTTTTAGCGGTTGTTGAGCGAGTGCGGGGGCATTTTGGATGGCGGATTGGAACGGTAGGGGTGGTGGATGGTTCTGGTGTGGGTTCGAGGTTGAGGTCGATTGGCTCTGGGTTGACCATGGTGGTGGTTGATGGGTTGATGGTGAGGTCGATGATGGTTTCGGGGGTTTGTGGTCGCCGGCATTTGCGGTGGTATTGTTATGTTGTTGGTGGGGCGGTTATGTTGGTGTCTGGTGTGGTTTCGGTGTTGGTGTCGGTGTCGGAGGCAGTTAGAGGTGCAGGAAGGGCGAGTAAGGTGGAGGTGGTGGTGTGGCGGTGGTAGGTGGGTATAATTGGGCAAAGAGGGTTATGAGTTCGTGTAGGGGAAGGAGGTCAGGGTGTCGTTGGTGTGTTGGTTGGATGGGGAATAGTGGCAGTGGTGGTGGGTTTATGGGGAGGTTGCGATAGACAACCTAGAACAGAGGGCGAGTGATGCGAAGGGGGAAGGTGATAGGGGCGGTTGTGTTTTGGTTGAAAGAGGAGGGTGGTTGGTTGTTTGTGTTGGTGTTGTTGTTGTTGGCCATGGCTGAATGGTGGAGATGTTAGTGGTATGGAGCAATGGTTGTGGATGTAGGGTTGTAGCGGCAGAGTTTGGAAAAGGAAGATGAAGTAGAAAAGGGAAGGGTAAGGGTTGTCTTGTATAGGCAATTAATGCCTGTTCAGAGACGTTGAGAGAGAGGAATGTGAAGGGGTATGTCTGATGGGAAGTGTCTTTTTGCCGCCCAATTTATCTGTCTGTATGCCCACTTTTGGCAGAGAGTTATATCCCTTCAGAATTGAATGACACGTGGATGGGAGAAGGAATAATCCTACTGGGTGGTTGTGTTATGACGTGTTTAAGGCAAAACTTCCTTATCCTTTATTGCGCGGGGCAGATTGGCTGCAACAAGCTGAGCCTATTGCTCATGCTGTCCCAGTTTTATAGTTAGTGCGGGCAAGAGGAAGTTTTTCAGTAGAGAACCTAGTCCTAGCCCTACCTATTCGGACCTTCCCTAATTCTAGAGATTCCCTAAACGTAAGAGATTATCGAATGAGGTGTTAGGGTGTTGTAGAAATTCAACACAGGCTCAAGTCCCTTTTTGCAAAGAAATGAAGAAGACTTATCATCAAAAAGGGTATAGAAGGACTTCCCTGACGAATCTCTGACTTTGTGATTCCCTTTTCCATCAAATTTCAGCACCTGATTGATTAAAAACAAAAGAAACACACAAAAATAACAAAAATAACCAAATGAAAAGCAAAAGAAATTGGAAATTTACTGCACTTGGTGTTACCCAATTGTGTGCTTCTTTAATGTCTTTTAGCTGGACTCCTTCTTGCCTTGCTAGGTGGGAGGTGGATGACACTGTGAAGGGGCCAGACCATCTTGATCGAAGCTTTCTAGGGAAGAGCTTCAGGCGAGAGTTGTAGAGGAGGACTGGATCTCCTTCTTTGAATTTCCGAGGCTATATCATGCTGTCATGCCACTTCTTTGTTCTCTCCTTGTACAATTTTGCATTTTCGTATGCATACAGCCTCAGCTCGTCCAGCTCATTCAATTGCAACATCCTCTGTTCTCCTATAGCCTTTGTGTCAAAGTTCAAAGCCTTAATAGCCCAATATGCTTTGTGCTCAAGCTCCACAGGCAAATGACATGCTTTCCCAAGTACAAGGTGGTATGGGGTGGTGCCTATTGGTGCCTTGTAGGCTGTGTGGTATGCCCACAGAGCATCATCGAGTTTTACTGCCCAGTCCTTGCGTGATGGTCCTACTGTATTCTCTAGGATCTGTTTGATTTCTCTGTTAGTCACCTCCACTTGGCCACTTGTTTGAGGATGGTAGGGAGTGGCTACCTTGTGTCTGATCCCATACTTTCTAAGGAGAGCTTCAAATTGGCGGTTGCAAAAATGGGTTCCTCCTTCACTAATTATTGCTCTTGGGGTGCCAAACTGAATGAAGATGTGTTTCTTCAGGAACTTTGTTACTGTGTTGGCATCATTGGTCGGGGAGGAAATGGCCTCCACCTATTTAGAGACATAGTCAACAGACACCAAGATAAAATTGTTCCCATAAGAACTCGGGAATGGTCCCATGAAGTCTATTCCCCAAACATCGAATAGCTCCACTTCCAAAATTGCTTGTTGCGGCATCTCTTGTCTTCTTGAGATGTTCCCTGAGTGCTGGCATTCCTTGCATGCTACTAACCAATTGCATGCATCCTTAAATAGGGTAGGCCAATATAGGCCAGCTTGCAATACTTTGGATACTGTTCTGGTTGCGTCATGGTGTCCCCCGTACTGTGCATTGTGGTAACTATGCAGAACTTCTTCTCCCTCCTCCTCAGGAATGCACCGTATGATTATACCATCTTCGCATGAACAATAGGAGGCTCATCCCAGAGGTAGTTCTTCATGTCAGAGAAGAACTTCTTTCGTTGTGAATAACTGAGATCTGGTGGAAGAGCTCCACAGGCCAAGAAATTGACAATTTCTGCGTACCACGGCATCAGTCTGTGACTGACGCTGTGAATTGTTGTAATGAGACTGTCGTCTGGGAGATGATCATCAATAGGTATGTGGTCTGGAGGCAATCTGGAAAGATGGTCAACTACCACATTCTCTGTGCCTTTCTTGTCTCGAATCTCGAGTTCAAATTCTTGGAGCTGTAGGATCCACCTAAGAAGTCTTGGCTTGGTCTCCTTCTTGGTCAACAAGTACTTCAATGTCGAATGGTCAGTGTGGATGATGACCTTAGATCCCAGCAAGTATGCTAGAAACTTTCCAATTGCAAAGACTACTGCCAAAAGCTCTTTCTCAGTCGTGGCATAATTGATCTGTGCTTCATCCAGAGTGCGACTTGCATAGTATATGGCATGAAGTTTGTTGTCTTTTCTCCGCCCCAGCACAGTCCCTACTGCATGGTCGCTTGCATCACACATGATTTCAAAGGGCTAACTCCATTCTGGGGGCTGGATGATTGGGGCTGTGGTCAATGCAGCCTTAATCCTGTTAAATGCATTTAGACAAGAATCATCAAATACAAATTCACTGTCTTTACTAAGGAGAATTGTCAAAGGTTTTGCAATCTTTGAAAAATCCTTAATAAAGCACCTGTAAAAGCCTGCATGACCAAGAAAAGCCCGAATTGCCTTAACAGAGGTTGGAGGTGGAAGTTTTTCAATAACATCAATCTTAGCTTCATCCACCTCTATGCCTCGTCCTGAGATTTTATGTCCAAGTACAATACCTTCTGTAACCATAAAATGGCATTTTTCCCAGTTTAGTACCAGGTTCACAGCCTCACACTGTTCAAGCACTGTTTCAAGGTTAGCCAAACAAAGATCGAAAGAAGTGCCATAAACAGAGAAGTCATCCATAAATACCTCCATTATATGCTCGATCAGGTCATGGAAGATGGCCATCATGCAACGCTGAAAGGTGGCAGGTGCATTACACAGGCCAAATGGCATGCGCCTATATACAAATGTGTCGTAGGGGCATGTAAATGTTGTTTTCTCCTGATCACCTGGATGGAATAGGATCTGGAAAAATCTAAAGTATCCACCTAGGTAACAAAAATGTGTGTGCTTGGCAAGTCTCTCTATCATCTGATCTATGAATAGCAAAGGAAAATGATCTTTTCTAGTGGCCTTATTGAGTTTTCTATAGTCTATGCACATCCTCTAACCTGTGACAGTCCTAGCTGGTATGAGTTCTTCTTTTTTGTTTTTTACTACTATCATACCTCCCTTTTTTGGCACCACATGTACTGCACTAACCCAAGGACTATCTGAAATTGGATAAATTATTTCGGCATCAAGTAGCTTCAAAATTTCATTTTTAACCACTTCCTTCATATTTTCATTCAGTCTCCTCTGTGGTTCTATTATGGGTTTGCAGTTTTCTTCCAAAAGGATTCCATGCATACAAAGATTTGGGCTAATACCTGTCAGATCATCAATGGTATATCCCATTACCTTGCGGTGTTTGTTGACTATAGTGCGCACTTTTTCCTCTTCCTCCAGTGAAAGGTCAGCTCCAATAATGATAGGAAATGAGAAATTGTTGGTGTCTAAGTAGATATACCTGAGCTGGGGTGGTAGAGGTTTTATTTCTACCCTTGGTGCTTCGGGTTCTGGTTCTGGATTGCAAACAGACTCTGTGACAGGCTCAGCTTGTTGATCCACAGCATGGGCCTGTTTGTTGATTTCACGCACAGTTTCTTCTGCCAGGAATTTTGCCACCTGTTGCAGAGCTGTCTCATCTCCATCTATGAGCCCATTGACTAGGCAGCCTAATAATTCGTCTTCATGTGTCTCCATCAGTTGAGACGCCTTGACTAGTGCATCAACAGGGTTTGGTACAGCATCAACCATGCAGCACTGTTCTGATCCAAACTCTGTTCTTTGCACTTTCTGGACATTGAACTCCACTGTATCTTCTCTTAGTCGTAGTGTCAATGTTCCGTTTGCACAATCAACCATAGCTCCTGCTGTAGCTAAGAAGGGACGCCCCAAAATGATGGGTGTCTTCTCATCCTCGGTCATATTCATCACCACAAAATCTACTGGTATGTAAAAGTTGCCAACCTTGACTGGAACATCTTCCAGCTCTCCCACAGGATATACAAGTGATCGGTCTGCTAGCTGGATTGTCTTCCTTGTGGGTTTGATGTCCCCAAGGTTCAGGTTTTGAGTGATGGAGAGTGGCAACAGGCTGACACTGGCTCCTAAATCGCATAGGGCTCCCTCAATCTTCTTGTCCCCGATGTTTAGAGGGATTGTGAAGCTTCCTAGTTCTGAGCACTTTCTGGGCGGATGGTGCTGAATGAGGGCACTCCCCTGGGCTGTCATGGCTACTGTCTCGAAGTTGTCAATGGTTCTTTTCTTGGTCAAGATGTCCTTGAGGAACTTGGCATATGACGGCATCTGTGTAACCACATCACTAAAGGGAACATTAACATAAAGCTTATTTAGCATCTCCTTAAACTTACTAAATTACTTTTTCAGTTTGGACTTGAGGTACACTTCTAGATATGGGAGAGGAGGCTGATAGGGTCGAACAGTCTGGGGTTGTTTCTCAACTTTCTTAGTGCTCACAGGCTCACCCACAGATTCAGTCTGTGTCTGTGCTGTTTGCCCTGGGTTGGATGTTGATGCTGTCTGATCCACAGCATCAGGCTGTCTTGGTGTTGTGCCCCTTAATTCCTTCCCACTGTGAAGTGTTACAGCCTTGCAATGCTCATTCCTTGGATTCTCTATTGGTTTCCTTGGAAGGGTTCCTTGCTGATCAATGGACATAGAGGCTTGTTGAGCAATTTGATTTTCAAGGATTCTGTTGTGGGATTTGATTTGACTAATTTCCTCGCTCATCTAGTTCTGGTTCTCCAAGATGGACTGCATCATGCTCATCATGTTGGTGTTGTTGCCTTGCTGTCCTTCTTGGTTCTATCTTTGGTATTGGGGCTGTCCTCCTTGATTTTGTCGCTAGAATTGGGGCTGTGGTGGACTTCTCTCTTCATTTGGAGCCTTCCAGGAGAAATTTGGATGATTCCTCCAAGAAGGATTGTAAGTGTTTCCAATACTGCCCTTGCCTCTGTTAGATGTAGTGAGCCTGTTCAGAATCACATTCGGTGAAGAGGGGACAACTGGATGTGTTGTGAGGTCCCCCACATCCTTCATAGTCTGAGGCTGTGGATGTGGCTGCCTTGACGTGAGCAACCCCTAATTGCTTTCTGAGGGCTTCTATCTCTACCTCTAGCTTTGTTACTTTGTCTACTCCAATTATTCTAGATGCCTTGACTCCCCTGATTTGAGTTTTCCTCTTGGACAGAGCTTCAAGGATGGTTACTCCATCATTGTAGTCTTTGTCCAGGAATGAATCATTAGCCATTTTGTCCAAAGTGTTTTGGTCTTCATCACTTAGGCAGCAATAAAATTATTCAAGTTGCACGGCCTCATCAATTCTGTGGTTTGGGCATCTTCTCAGTAATCCCTTGAAGCACTCCCAAGCATCTCTAATTGATTCATCATAGCGCTGGGAAAAGCCGATGAGCTGCTGCCTCAGATTTGCAGCCTTACTTGATGGATGATATTCTTTCAAGAAAGCCCTGACTAGACTGTCCCAGTCAGTAAAGTGGCCTGCTTCATGATTGTTGAGCCACTCGAATGCTGCATCTCTGAGTGAGAATGGGAACACTCTCATGTACAACTGTTCCTTGGTCATCCCTGCTATGTTCACAGTGCTGCACAACCGCAGAAAATTCTGCAAGTGTGAGTTTGGATCCTCCAAGGGCAAGCCTCTAAATGTGCGCCTCTCCAACTTGCTGAGCAGGTTTGTTCTGATTTCATAGGGGGCATCTACATCTGGAATGGCTATGCTGTTGTTGATGATGGTGGTTGGTGGTTGTAGGAGCTGTGACATAGTGATGTAGGGTCGCACAGGCTGAGCCTGTTCAACCTCTTGGTGTGCTCCCCCATTGAGTCTGTCCGCCATGTTGTGCTGTTTCTCCTTGTTCTTCTTGCGGATCTCGCGGGCTGCCTTTTCAATCTCCTGGTGGAAGGTTAGAGATGGCTTCTTGCTCCTGGTTTGGAGCATGCACCACCTGAAAGCTTCAAACTTGGAAAAATAAATGGTCAGATTTTGAAAAGCCTAATAAGTTAGAAATAAAAAGCAAAAAGAATCAAGAGCCAGTACCCGGCAACGGTGCCAAAAACATGATGTGCATGCTGTCACAATTGGTTCCTGCAAGTGCACAGGGTTGCTGTAGTACTTTATCAAGGTCGTATCCACAAGGACTGGGTTGAGTCTGTTTCCTTTCAATTTAAGACGAACTAGGCTAAAAAACAATTAAATAAGGATGGATTTGGGTGAATGATGATTAAAATCTAAACTAGACATGAAAGATAAATGTAACAGCTGGTTAAATGAGGAAGGTATCAGTTTTGGTGGATTCTTAGGCATCCGGGGTTGACATGTCCTGTTTTATACATATAAATTGCTCGACAGTCTCAGTCACAAGCAGAGCCTGTGGGTGAGGCTGTGACTAATGAGATGTCTTGAAGGGGCTCCCAACCTAAAGTACTATCAACGGCTTTCGATCTTATTAATAGTTCCCTAAGCTTCCATCTACCCCATGTCACTAGAGTAAATGTCTACTTAAGGATGAAGTTTAATGTTGGTGCTAATACCCACAGTCTCTCCCTATCTTCTTTCGAATGGCTAAGGAGTGAAGGTTGACTATTGTTGGTCTAGCACACCTGGCTTCTCCTTTCGGTCCTTCACCAGGCTGCTACTAAATTAATAGGATTCTGCCCAATAGTCAATCAAGAATCAAATTAGGAATTTTGTTATCTTTTTTACTATGCTGTCACAGATTGAGGCTGTATTAGGCACAAACTGATGCTGTACTGTGTATAGACCGAGGCTGTTGACAGCAAAAGAGTCAACTAATAGAATCGGTTCTTGTAGGCGCTCTCAACCTATACTGCACCCATTTGCTTTCGCTCACAGGTGCCTCACATGGTTCTCACATTCCTAATGCTCTCGCATCGGTCAAACTCAGGGGTTTAAAAGTGGTATTGAGGCTAGTTCCTCAATTAGTTTCTAACTCTTGTCAAAAGCTAAAAACTAAGGGCTGGTTGATGTTGTTCCAGTGGCTAAGGTTTCTCCTTTCGGTCCTTCACCTAGCCACCTGTAATATGCATGGGTTTGATCAAGACTCAGTCATGGTGCAAGTTTGCAATAACCAAAACAAGAAGGACTGGTTAAGAACATAATGCGAGCAATCTGTTGCATTAAAATCAAAGACATGTTCACCCCTTCAACCTAAGAAGGGGTTGTTTAGTTCATAATCGAAATTACAAAGCAAATGGAAGTATGGAATGGCATAGTGGTTTGGACAATCTGGAGGTTAGGGACAATATGATTACTACCCAGAAAGGCTGCAGAATCGTATTTCCTTTGGACCTTTGGTGTTTCTGGGTCCCACCTCTATTCCAGGAATTCTGTAAGTTTGAGGGGTGTCTTTGTCGATGGGTTTCCCTTTTGCTCCGTGTCTTCTCCCTTCCTCTTTTGTAGGTGCAGTTCTCCTATTCTTCTTCCTCCCAACTTGTTGGAAAGTATGGGTGTTTGGGCAAGTTGGCTCGTCAGTTTTCCAGCGTGTGTTGTCAGGATAGGCATGATAGGCAGCAAGTTGATTGGTGGATTGTAAGTTCCAAGGTGCCCTTTGTGCAGAGGATAATTGTTCTTTAAGGTGGATTCCCTCTGAGTGTCATGTGCCTACTCCTTTTTCCATGGAAAGTGCTCTGGGACGTCAGGAGAATGTTTGTTTATGTTGGTAGAGCAGGTGGTGCAAGTGGTGTAAATTTTATATTCCTTCTGCAATTTTTGGGTTTGCAGGACGCACAGGCTGATGCTGTGCCTAGGTCTGTTGCAGTTCTTCTTCAAACTTTCCTTTCAATGGACTTCTGCTTCTTCTGCCGATGATGAGGTGTCATGAGGACTTCTTTGATAAAAGTGAAGGAAACGAGCTTCAGTGGAAAACTTGTGATTTGAAGGTGGTTTGAGGCCTTCAATCGAATTCTCGATGAACAACAGCCTCAGTGACAAGCTCAAGGGTTCTGCAACAGGCTCATGTTGTGGTTGATATTGTATCTTCACATTCTTCAATGAAATCCTCTTGAATTGATTGAAATGCACCTGAAATCACTAATCGTACAGTAAGGGATGGAAATTGAAGGAATATAGTGGAATATTGCATAGGAGGCATATAATCATAATGAATTTAGAACAATTTGCGTCCAAAATTATGCCCTAAACTATGCATATTTCACATGCATCAACCACCTACCCCCACACCACCCTCGCACGTCCCACTCTAAGTTGATAAAATAAAAGGTTTGAATTTTAACCCTCTTCTACCTCTCTTGTTTGAGCGTGCAATCTTCATCTTCCTAAGCACCCACTTACAAGTTAGAGCTTCGATCTCTCTCTTTGTCTGAGGTTTGCTAATGGTTTCCATTGTACCATTACAATTCCAAATTTATGTTGGCCATCTGTCAACACTATGCCGTAATAATGCAGGATTAACGCCCCTGAGTCATTATCAGCGTATTGTTATTATGCCAGTTATTTGGCTAATGGTAAAGTATGGAAACCCATTTACTTTTATGCACTATTATTGTCTTGCTTTGTAAATATAGATTTCTAGATCTATTATTATTGCATTGTTGTTTTATTGTAAATATTCTGTTTGTTTGCTTGCTTACTTGCTTGCTTGTTTAGTATTGCACGTTAGGGCGTCCCCGAGGATAAAATGAGAATGTGTACTAGAGTAGGCCCTCAACAAACTTCTACGTTCAATGCATAAATCATTATACTTTTGTTGATCAAAATGGTTTCTAAGTGCAAGAAATGATGTTTTCAATGAAGACACCTTTTTAATGATGAAATTTCAGTGACAGCACCTTTTCAATAATGATAAACGTGTCCTATGTTTTTTGTGCTAATAATTTCCAATGATGGTTTCAAAGATGCTAGATGTTTATGTTTGCAAACCCATATGGGCATGAACATCCTTATATATGCATTCTTTATGTCAAATCCACCTATCTTTAATGTCGAATTGTGTTTAGTTAAATGCTTCTACCTCATATATAGTAATGAAACTTTATGAGAAGATGTAATTCTTGCACTTCGTTAAGTATTTTGTGAAATTGAGTCCTAAGTCAAAGGACCGGATACAGAAGTTCGTTTACGAGGGATTTTTGCCAATTCTAGAAGACGACCCACGTTAGCCTCAAGGATCTTCGTTCGAAGAACTAGGAGGGCTTTGAATCCACTACTGGGACTACGTAGGCAGTCTAAAGTGGATGAGGCGCAAGCTCAAATGTTTTTACATTTCTACATTGTATTTCAATATGAATATGCACACTTTCACATGCACACTATATCATTATGCATGTATGCTTGCTTGTTTTATTGGTTTGTCTCCATGGAAATGGAGTAAGTGCAAACTATCCAGCCATGAAACATGAATTTGACATCCAATATGTTTGCATTGTTCAGTTGATTGGTGGCTAGCAATTAACAAATCTCCGGATCCTTTTGTTGTTCGAATATCAATGCATTATCCAGAGTCAATTATGAATTTTTCTCAAATTTTCCTTGATAAATTTGGATAGTGACTCCTCATTTCAAATGAATAAGAGAACACCAAAAATAGTGGTGATACAGTGTGTTGTTTTGAGCTTGTTTAGATTTTAGATCTGATTCCTCGAGAAATGACTTGAAGATGTGAACAAAAAGAAACCGAGCAAGAGCGAGTCTCTCATGACCCGAAGGAAGGAGAAAGAAATCTAGTTCACAACTCAAGTTAGTTTCGCAAACAAGTAGTAAAAAAGAATGAACTTGGCCAAAGTGCAAATAGCATGAAAGCATATTATGTCAAGATTATTAGGTTTTAACTTAGAACAATGTGACTCCTCCAATGTATCTGCGAATATGTCTTGGAATGATAGTTCTTTGAGAAGCAGTTAATTCTTCTATCCCAGTGTGAATACCCGACCCAAAATCACTTGGGCCTATTCACCTAATCCTTTCACCTTCTTCCTCGGGTCAATCCCATGATATTACAGTCGCCACCCAAATTTTATTAAGGATAAAGCTTGGGAGAAACCTTAATGTGACTCCTTTAGGCTACATGGTCATAGCGTACCAATGTCATGGGATCGGGAGTTCGTCACAGATGGGAAGGTGTTAGGCACCCATCCGTGTTGGGTCGAGACTATGTGCAATTGCAAAATGCAAGTGTGCCTGGTGCAAGTGTGGAAAGTAAAAGAATGGGGAGAGGAAGAAGATTTGGCTTGCATCCCGTTGTAAAACCGAGACTACCTACGTACCCGAATGATCGGGGTCAAAGCCACGTAGTTCTAAACATGGCACAAATCGGCCACTTACATCATCAAAAGCATCAGCATATAATCAACAAAGATCAATCAAAACAAGGTTTAGTGTTACCTCCTGTAGCCCTCCTCTAGCTCCTTGTAATGGGTTGAGTTCTACACCCACCTTCTTTCCAAATCTAAGCTCAATGGTTGATCCTCTTCTTGACTCTTCCTTATTAGACTACTGTTGATGCCTCCCACGAAATTTCTCCAGAGTTTCTGCCTAAGAATGTATCTATAGACTTAGTGAGGTAGAGTTTCTCCAACACTCAAGGCTTATGGGTGTATGTGTGAGCAAAATTGTGTCTTCCCTGAAATGTGTGTTAGGAGTCCTATTTATAGTGCTCTGGGAAGTCTAGGGGCGTGGACCTGCTTAATGGTGAAGATTATGCCCGAAAATCTGGTTCAAAACTGCGTAGGATCGAATTAGAAACAAAATCGGAGAAAATCGGGGGTTCTGGGCACCTATGACCGCCGCTGCCGGCAGTCATGTGAGGATGACCGCCAGGTGCTGGCGGTCGTCGCACGAGGACCGCTGGTCACCCTGCGTGTCACTCGTTCTTTCCTTTTTTGACCCTCAATCCCCCTAATTCAGCTCTAACTTGAGCCTATCGCATAATTAACCCCTAATTAACCTAGAATCACTCAATTACTTGATCCCTACTCCCTTAAATCATCCCAAGATTGATTGATTACACATTGATACCCATTTTAAGCAAAATCATATCAAAACACACAAAAATCTACTTAAATGATAATTTAACTCTGATTTTCCACGAAAATCAGAGCTAAAATTAGCCTGCAAGAAATGTGTTACTGGGCTGGATAAACTCTGGAAAATTCATTAACTTGGACCCTTCAACCCATTTCTAACCCAAAAATAAATCATCTCAACATAATTGGGTTAAAAACAACTAAAAGAGCCCAAGCAACGAAATGGAATGTATTTTAATGTAAATAATCCTTATTATATGTTTTACCCTAAGATTAAATCATCTCATTAATCGTAAGGTTTAAGTGCACAGAGGTTTAGATTATCAAAATACATTAATTCTACTAAATTAAATTATTATCATGCCTTAACTCAAAATCAAATCTTCTCATCAACCTCAAGTTTGAGCATGTTTGGAATCTACTTTTAGTAAAATATTCTTGGGTCAAATTTGGGTGTTCACAGAAGCCCCTCATTGATGAATCCTTAGGGACTAAGGATGAAACAACGTAAGAAAGGAACAACCAAGTTTGAATGATAATGTGTGGTATGTGTGCCATGTTTTGGAGCATCCCATGCTCCTCTTCAGGAATCATCTCATCCCGAAGTTTTGAGGAACTGGCCCTCGGTTTCTAGGAATCATCTCATCCTAGGTTTTCGGGAATCATCTCACCCCGGGGCGATAGAATCATCTCATCTATCGGGTTGTTGACAAAGAATCATCTCATCTTTGTCGGCGGGATTATGTTTGGGAATCATCTCAACCAAAGCTATGGTTTCTGGGAATCATCTCATCCCGGGATGATGGGATCATCTCATCTATCGGGTTGTTGACAAAAAATTATCTCATCTTTGTCGGCTGGATTCTGTTTGGAAATAATCTCATCCTAGGTTTTCGGGAATCATCTCATCCCAAGGTGATAGAATCGTCTCATCTATCGGGTTGTTGACAAAGAATCATCTCATCTTTGTCGGCTGGATATTCATCGTTCGGTCTTTGGGAATCATCTCATCCCAAGGTTTTGCGAGGATTAGGTCCTCAGCTTTGGTTTTGCGGGCACTGGGTATACGGCTTTTGTCTGGTTTCCTCATTGCGAGAACTTGGTTCCCGGCTTTTGACTTGTATGTCTCAAGGTCTGGTCATCTTGGTTTGCAAGGGCTGGGCCCTTGGCTTACTGGTTTTCCTCAAGTTTGGATCCCTCGTGTCTTGATTCTCTCATGTTTTTCTCCCTCATGGCTGGTTTCCCTCATGTCTGGACTCCCTCATGGTTTTTTCCCTCATGTCTGGACTCCCTCGTAGTTTTCTCCTTCATGGCTGGTTTCCCTCATATATGGTTTCCCTCATGTCTGGACTCCCTCATGGTTTTCTCCCTCATGGCTGGTCTCCCTCATGTATGGACTCACTCATGGTTTTCTCCCTCATGGTTGGTTTCCCTCATATCTGGATGCCTTCACTTCTGGTTTGTCTTACTCTACTCACGGTTCGTTTTTTGTCTAGACTCCTCACATCTGGACTCCATCATGGTTTTCTCTCATCTGGGTTGCTCATGTCTGGTTTCTTTCTCATCTCTCTTGTGACTGGGTTCTTTTAGATCTGGATTCCTCATGTCTAGGCTCCTCTCTGGCTTTTATTTGATTTGGTTTTACCGAGTTCCTAACTTACTAGTTTCTCTCTAGACTTGGTCCTTCGTCTCACGGTCGGCTTGTTCTGAGCTCCACTCAGGGTTGTAAGGATCGGGTCCTTGGCTTTTCCAACTGGGTGCCTACTAGACTGGGTGCCCTCCCCTAGGTGGTTTCTCTCATGGTTTCTCTCGTCTCACGGTTTGCGGGTGCTGGGGCCCGACTTTGGCTTTTGGCTGGACTCCTTCATCTCTCCGGTTTGTAAAGACTAGATCTTTGACTTTCTTAACTGGGTTCCTACTTAACTGGGTGCCTTTCCCTAGGTGGCTTCTCTCATGGTTTCCCTCATCTCACGGTTTGCGGGTGCTGGGACCCAGTTTTGGGATTGGTTCCTCTCCGGACTCGGGTTGCGATAACTAAGTTATTGGCTTTTAGCTGGATTCTCTCGTCTCTTGTCGAATGATAGTGGTTTGGTTAGTTGGGTTCCCTCAGGGTCGCAAAGACTAGATCTTTGGCTTTTGACTGGACTCTCCTAACTAGGTCCCTCTCGTCTTCGGGTATCTCACATCTCATGGTCTGGTTGCCTCATTTCTAGGTTCTTCACATTCTCGGGTTCGGGTTGGATGTGTCTGGGTTATTGGTATTTCTGGTTCCCTCATAATCTCACAGATTCTCTCATGGTTGGATTGTCTCGACCCTATGCCCCTATCAACGGAAATGGTGTGGGTGTTGTGCCCCTTGAGACATACAAACCGTATCTTGCTATGATTTGAGAGGTGGGATTCAGTGTGCCCTTCGTACAAGTTTATCAAAATGAACGGGGACCGTGCCCTAATCCCGGGTTTTCCGCAAACTCAAGACGATGGATACCATAAGGGGTTTATTCAATTCAAGCAATGTATCTCATTATTTGGGACTCAAAAATATGCATATAGGGTTTTATTTTGGAGGAAAGGTTGCTCCGGGGCACAGGGCCCACGAAAAATCAAGGAGGAGCCCAAACAGAAGGTGGCGGTCATGTGAGAAGCACCGCCAGAGCTCGGCGGTCCTGTGGAGATGACCGCCAGGGCTTGGCGGTCTTCTCGTCATGACCGCCGCCCCTATTTGAGGTTTAAAAGCCCCTCTTCCTCCTTCTCTGTCTTCATAACCCCGAATCCTCTCAATTTTCTCTCCCTCCAACATCCTCAAAACGTTCTAAAACATCTCCCTACTCCTCCCCACCCTCATCCATGGCATCGTCATCAAATCCCTCTAAATTGCGGGAAGAGACTATGAGGAAATACCGTCCCAAATCCGACCCAGAGGAGAATCTAAGCCTATTGTTGAAATCTCCTAATAGCCACATCTCCTCCCAACTCCACAAGGTTAAAGTAAGTGATTTCTAAACCAAAAACTCCTTGGATTTAGACTTTGATTGAGTTTCGTGTTGATGCCCATATGCCTCTTGAATTCAAATTTATGCGATGCATGTTGTTTTGAATGCTTTAAAATGCTCCGTGGATGTCTAGAATGCTTTTCCCTATATCCATTTCATGGATTAAACACAAGAAATCACGCATTAAGGTTTTATCCAAATTGGGGGTTTAGGGTTCTTGGCGAAATTTGGAGATTGTGAACGATTCTGATGTTGTTTTGACATTGTGAATGTGTAGAATTGATGTTGGGTGACTGGGTATTGATGGGCTTGTCCCAATTTTGGCCAATTTTGAACTTCACTGGGGCGGACTTTTGTGATTTTCTTGTGTTTTGACCCGTAAATAGAACTGGGCTATGATGTTGGAATGCATGATGTAAGTGTGTAATCCCATCCCTATGATGCATGTCTTGATGTATGTGGTCTTGGTTTGATCTTGGTGAACCCGAGTCGGCGTGAGTATTGGCTTCTTTTGGTGCATCTACACAGGATTTAAAGGATAGGCAGCGAAATCATGCCGGGGCTAATGCCCGCCATCTCATCCTTGAGCATGTGAGGAAGGACAGGCCTGTTCGAGAAATCATTGAGAGGGTTGGGTTGTGGGACTTCTTTCGCACTTTTCGAGGAGACAGAGTTGACCTGCAGGCTGTATCAGCCCTGGGCGAGAGGTAGTGGGATGCCACCAATACCTTCCATCTCGCTTGTGGTGAGATGACGATGACTCCTTTAGATTTTACCCACATCACTGGGCTATTGTTCCAAGGCGTTCCAGTCGTCTTTGATCAGCAGCTGGGCCTCGATCGTTTTCAGGAGTTGGTGGGACTTGTCCCTGATTGGGTCCGCACATGTGAGGTGTCTCCTACGTGGCTGCAGAATGCCTTGTTGGGTCCTTAGTATCCTTGGACGGCTGAGCAGAGAGCCCGAGGTTTGATATTGGTGAGCATGAGTAGATCCCTCTTTGCTTCCGCTAGTGATCGGGTTCGGTACGATTTATTGGCGTCGCCTGTCCACTTGGACAGACCGTAGATTGATTGGGCCTCGGTGGGTTACCAGGAGATGTGCAACTTTTCTCGGGTTGCTGCCAAGCACTTCTATAGTTCGACTTGGATTTGGGAGGTATGTCTTTTTGCCCTTGTTCTCTTTTATCATATCTGTTTCCTTCTTCATCTCCCTATTTACTCGGGTAACCTTGGTAGGTGTGGGGTCAAGAGTACCTTGGATTGTTTGCCCCGAAGCTGCCAACTGGTGAGAAGTCATGGCCAGTTTCTCTCCGTTGGGGCTCTCCGAGCCGCAGGACTAGAAGTAATGCCCACGACCGAATACGGGCCCAAGGTTGCCATGTCGGGCTAGGTGTCTTTTCTCCCTCATCTCTTTTTTCCCAAAAATTCCTTTGGTAGCATTGTCTTACTGAACACTTATTGGCAGATCTAGTTTTCCCCTTTTGCGGCTTACCAGGACATATTGGAGAGGATTGACTCCATGACCCTAGTGATGGATCATTGTCGATGCTTGATAGGGTACCCGGATATGAGGGTATGGTACCTCGGGGATCGTGTATGTGCACAGACCATCGAGCTACCATGTATACCACCTGACCCTCCGATCTCCATGCGGGACATTAACGAACGAGGTGAGGCCCCTAAAGGTGACCGCTTGGATTGGCATGCCGATGACTTGGCCTTACCAGGCGACTATTTTTCCTTTGTCAGTGAATTTCTGATGCCTCCCTTGACTACCCCAGAGGCAGGTGGATCGATGGCCAGTATTGGTCCGTCTCGGCAGAGTTCTGCGTCGCGGAGGAGGAAGGGCACCGGGGCGTCTTCTTCTACTTCTGGTCCTGTTCTCCTGGCATGTGAGGCTGACTATGAGACTCTTTTTCGAGAATCTCCCTCCTGATTTCCCTCCATTCCCGGCTGACATCAGCACGGTATCACCTTGATCATTACCCTTTCCACACATCTTCTTTCTTTCCCTCTTCTATAGCTTGATTGACTTTATCCCTGTAATAGGTCCCGGCTGCTGAGGTTTCCCGACTATGGACGATGCTTGGACGGGCCAAAGTGACCTTGATGGCTCGGGTTATCCGGATACGGGAGTTGACTTTCTGTGTGAGAGAAGGGAGATGTGCTCGCCCTGCGCCATTGCCTCGGGATCCTCGCCCTACCAGATTGTTGGTACCTTCTTCTGCCCCTCAGCCGATTCCTCTGCCGACCGACCCCTCCTCCTCGTGTGATTCTGAGGATACCATTCATGAGTGCACTCGCCCGGTCCGCCAAACTCGGAGCAAGAAGAGGCGGTCTTGATAAATGCATGTATGCCGTAATATCTAAATGTGTGTACTTTAGTGGGATTCCTCCTTTTCTTTTCCTTTTCCTATGTATGTATGCATGTCCTTATGTCTAGACACATGTACTTTCATGCATTACTCTTTGTGAATGCATTTTTATGTCTCATACTTGTGAAATGCAACCGTGTATGCAATTTTGAAAACTACCGAATCATGCACTGTGAGTACCAGGGTAGGTTAGGTATTGAGGTTTGAGAAGTTTTTACCAGGTCGCACAAAACACCTACTCCTCTTTGTTGGCTTTATCACAGAGAATCATTTCAAGCAAGGATTTCCATGAAAATGAGCATGCCCCAAATCTCCCCAAACACCATTTGGCCTTAACTTTTGCCTAGGCTGCTCTTTTGGATTTTCAACCTAGCAAGCATGTCCTAACTTTTATCTAGATCGCCCTTTCGGGTTTTCAATCTAGCAGACTAGTCCCCCCTCTTTCTCCGTTTCTTTTACTTTCTTCCTCTGAGGCGGACGACGGTCAGAACTTACCCAAGTGATGGCGAGTTCCAAGTCTTTTCATCTCATGGCAGTACTTTCCGGTGATGGCTCGATTTTGGTCCTTCTTTGACTTAACAACATGACCAGGAAAAATCAAAGGACACTACTCTTGAGCATTCGAGGAGATTTTCTCAATAAATGAAATCCAAACCTAAACCTTATCATCTTTTACCAACTTAGCTTAGGAACCAAACTTTATTTAGACCGGGCTCTTTAATAGAGTTACCTACGTACTAGTAGAAAATAATGTTCATTTTTTTCAAATCACAAGGTAGTGCTTTTTTTTTCGAGAAGTTCAAATGGCACATTGGCTGTAGGTGCACATCCATTTTCCCTTCTTTTCTTTTTCTTTTTTTTTCTCTTTTCTTTTTTTTCTTCTTTCTTTTTTTTCTTTTTTTTTCTTTTTTTTTTCTGGGAAATGACCTCACAAGCCAGGCTTATTAATTCAAGACAAAGTATTTGATTTGAAACAAATTTGATTTACTGGATCAGGTCTTCGTAGTTCATTTATGGTTCCAAAACTAAGTTGATAAATTCTGATAAGATTCAAGACATCATCTTTATAAATGAGGGGATAAGAATCATCCATTACATGAGTACTAAGAAAAAGACACTAATTAAAAGACAAATAACATTGACTCTTCGAGGTGAAGTTAACATGGATAGACTTCAACCCTCTTCGACTTTGAGAAAATAAAAAGGACAGACTCGACACTTTGAAACCCCTAAGTCTTCTTATCCTCCCCATTGGTTTTTCTAAGTATCCTCCTCCATCACCCATTCAATCTTGTCCAGGTACACCAGTTTTCTTCGTGGGACGATAGTGACAATTTCCTTCGGGTCATCATGTTGGACTTCAATTGTCATTGTCTCGTCTCCCACCCCTTGATTGTCTTCATCTTCCTTAATGGTCATCATGCCATCATGCGATTTTGAGTATTCTTCGGATCTTGAGGCGTCACCCCAATCATCCCACTTCCTTTCCCTTAGCTCCTGGATGCATTCCTAGAGACTCTCCTTTGCCTTGATGCTTTCTCGAGTGAGTGCGGCATTCCGGAGCTGGATGCCCCCTCATCATATCTTCAACGAGTGCATATTGTCCCATGGCATCCCGAAATTGCTTCATGGCTACTTGGGCAATTGGGTACCCAGTCAAATTATCAAGATGAACCTCCCTTGAGTTTTGGTAGACCACCGCTTGAAAACATGGAATTTCATCCCTCTTAATAGCCATGGATGAATACTCTCCTTTCCTCATTTCTCAAATCCCCATATATGCATGAGTTCAAATCCCAAAATAACAAGATACAACACATATGTACAATACAATAAATGCCATACAAATGCACGTACCATTCATTGATTCACAATGCATGAGATGCTCAAGGTATGCAGCTGGTTGGGGGCCAAAAGGTTGCCGCTAGGGAATAGGTTGACCTACTCACATGTGATAATGGATATCGCGTGAGGTCCAAGGCCAATTAATCCCTGTCATTGCTAAGCAACGAGAAACGGGTTCACTCACGCCGCCATCGGTTAAAGAAAGCATTATGGTGGACTTGGATTCCCTCGCCCTCTTACGGTGAAGGCTTCTCATCAATCATCATGAATGCAAGGCACTTATCATGAAAAGTAAAAGGCACACAAGATTTTACAATTGCACAAAGTCTCTTGAACCCACTACTTCCCCAGTGGAGTCACCAACTGTGAACACCAGACCCAAAATCACTTGGGCTTATTCACCTAATCCTTTCATCTTCTTTCTCGGGTCAATTCCAAGATATTAGAGTCGCCACCTAAATTTTATTAAGGACAAAACTTGGGAAAAACCTTAATGTGACTCTTTTAGGCTATATGGTCATGGCGAACCAAAGTCATGGGAACGGGGGTTCATCACAGATGGGAAGGTGTTAGGCACCCATCCGTGTTGGGTCAAGACTATGTGCAATTGCAAAATACAAGTTTGCCTGGTGTAAGTGTGCAAGTGAGGAAAGTAAAAGAATGGGGGAGAGGAAGAAGATTTGGCATGCATCCCGTTGTAAAACCGAGACTACCTACGTACCCGAATGACCGGGGTCAAAGCCACGTAGTTCTAAACATAGCACAAGTCGGCCACTTATATTATCAAAAGCATCAGCATATAATCAACAAAGATCAATCAAAACAAGATTTAGTGCTACCTCCTGTAGCCCTCCTCTAGCTCCTTGCAATGGGTTGAGTTCTACACCCACCTTCTTTCCACTTCTAAGTTCAATGGTTGATCCTCTTCTTGACTCTTCCTTGCTGGACTACTGTTGATGTCTTCCACAAAATTTCTCTACAGTTTCTGCCTAAGAATGTTTCTATAGACTTGGAGAGGTAGAGTTTCTCCAAGCACTCAAGACTTATGGGTGTATGTGTGAGAAAGATTGTGTCTCCCTTGAAATGTGTGTTAGGAGTCCTATTTATAGTGCTTTGGGAAGTCTAGGGGTGTGGACCTGCATAATGGTGAAGATTATGCCCGTAAATATGGTTCAAAACCGCGTAGCATCGAATTAGAAACAAAATCGGAGAAAATCAGGGGTTCTGGGCACCTATGACTGCCGCTGCCGGCGGTCATCCTTTGGATGACCACCAGTGCCGGCGGTCATGTGAGGATGACCGCCAGGTGCTGGCGGTCGTTGCGAGATGACCGCCGGTCACCTCGCGTGTCACTCATTTTTTCCTCTTTTGACCCCCAATCACCCTAATTCAGCTCTAACTTGATCCTACCGCGTAATTAACCCAGAATCACTCAATTACTTGATCCCCACTCCCTTAAATTATTCCAAGATTGATTGATTACACATTGATACCCATTTTAAGCAAAATCATACAAAAACACAAAAATCTACTTAAATGATGATTTAACTCTGATTTCCCACGAAAATCAGAGCTAAAATTAGCCTGCAAGAAATGTGTTAATGGGCTGGATAAACTCTGAAAAATTCATTAACTTGGACCCTTCAACCCATTTCTAACCCAAAAATAAATCATCTCAATACAATTGGGTTAAAAACAACTAAAAGAGCCCAACCAACGAAATAGAATGTATTTTAGTATAAGTAAACCTTATTATATATTTTACCCTAAGATTAAATCATCTCATTAATTCTAGGATTTAAGTGCACAAAGTTTTAGATTATCAAAATACATTAATTCTACTAAATTAAATTCTTTTCATGTCTTAACTCAAAATCAAATCAACTCATTAACCTCAAATTTGAGCATGTTTGGAATCTAATTTTAGTAAAATGTTCATGACTTAAATTTGGGTGTTCACACCCAAAAATCATCGAATCGATTTTCCACCAAGCGCTAAGTGAATTCTAAATATATTTTTGGGAAAAAGAATATAGATCGCAGGCCATCACAACTCACCCGAGACCACGGGAGCAGTGTTCACGACACGACTCCTAGGATTCATTCGGAGCATGTTCCTACATTGCCATCTTTTTTGTGAGGTCGTAGGGCAGTGCTCATACTAGGCTTGAATCTATTTACATGCTTCTAGCATTTGCTGCTTTTAAAACAATTAAATTTTATCAAATGGATGTCAAGAATGCTTTTCTAAATGGTTTTGTAATGGAGGTACTGTACGTGGAATATCCTCCAACCTTTGAGAACTTTGAACATCCGTACCATATCTTTATGCTCTAAAACGGTCTTATATAGACTCAAACAAGCACCAAGAGCTTGGTATGACAGGTTAAGTCTCTTTCTCTTTTCTAAAAATTTTCTAAGAGAGAAAATTGATTATACTCTCTTTGTAAAACATCATAAACATGATTGAATTATTGTTCAAAGTATACATTGATGACATATTATTTGGTACTACTAATAATCTTCTATTCAAAGAATTTGAAAAGTTATTGCACAATGAATTCAAAATGAGCTTGAAGGGAGATCCAAACTTCTTCCTCGCATTCTAAGTGAAACAACTCAATGATGGAACATTCATTAGTTAAGCAAGTACACCAACGAGCAGCTTAAACGATTTTTGGCATGGATGGTGCAAAACTAGTCTAACTTTAATGAGCATCTCCATAAAACTGGACAAAGATGAGAAAAGTAAAAATGTAGACAATAAAGCCTACAAAGGTATGATTGGAAACCATCTCTATCTCACTACAACCAGACCTAATATAATTATATTCAGTGTAAGTCTATGTGCCCGTTTTCAAGCATGTCCAAAGGAATCATGCTTACGTGCTATCAAACATATTTTCAAATATGTCAAAGGGAATCCATCCCCTAGTTTGTGGTATCCTAAAGTTGATATGTTTAACCTTATAAGTTACTCTAATGCTGATTTTGCTAGATGTACATTAGACATGAAAAGTACAAGCGAAACATGTCAATTTCTTGGTCAGTCACTTGTTTCATGGTCAAGCAAGCAACAAAACTCAGTAACAACATCAAATAAAGAGACTAAATATGTTGTTGCAGGATCGTGTTGTGCATAAGTTCTATGAATGCAGTAAACTCTTACGGACTATGGACTCCATTTTCGCAATATACCTATTATATCATGTCCAATATTCAATTGCTAAACACGTTGTAGACATCACTTTATTGGAGAATCAAATGCTAAAGACGGATGCAATTTTTGATTTTGTCAAAATTAAGAATCAACTTGCAAATATATTCACTACCCACGATCCTACAGGAGGAGATATGTGTCAGACATTCCTTGCATCCTGTGCCTAGCAGTCACTTAGGTGACCGTTGCTTAAAGGAACACACGTTATTAAAAACTTCCTAAGAGGTCACCCATCTCAGAATTGCTCCAAATCAAGCACGTTTAACTTTGGAGTTTTTATGGAATGAGCACTAAAAAGGTAAACGCACCTTGCTGATATAGTTAGTACCGATCAATCCATTTAAACTATTCTCAATTGTATAGTCCAATACTTATACAACCTCGAAATCACTTTACTAATGATATTCTTAATTATACAGTCTCATACCAGCATAATTACGAAATTGCCCAACTGTGTAGCCCCATCCCTATACAGTCCCAGGATCTCTCCTATCCCGGTGTGGATTCGGTTCATTCATGTGCCCCTCTCGCTAGAAGCCTGCCAGAAGCTGCTCCTTGTCCATTCTTATCCCAGCACCGGCGTATAGTTCCCGCTTTCATCGATCCCAGGTGCCACACACAACCTCTCCAGGGATAATCTAACATACCCACAAACACTAAAAATTCTCACCACCTCCAGCAATTTTCTCTCGCAACCCGTACCTTCTCTTTTCAAGTTCGAAAACTAGTCTTCCAAACCTTTACTAATTGCTACTACATGAGAAAGACAAAGCCCACATCAAAGACTCCTGCCAAAGCAGAATAAGGATTAAAAGTATTTTTGGTACCTATATTCGACCTCGATATTAGATATGGTACTCATAGTCAAATTTCATGAGTTTTGATACTTGTACTTCGCAATTTTCTTTAAATTTAGTATTTGTGGTGGTCGGGGTGGCATGAGACGTGCATCTATTTTCTAGCACACGTCAACCGTAGCACAGACAATTTCTCAGGGTAGAGCAATTGTATGTGCATATATGTATATACCAACTGATGATTATAATTGTAAATTAGCTCTTCATGAATTATGAACTAGAATGGGGGGACCGTATAATAAGGTAGAGAGACTTCCATAAACCCTTTTGTTGTATCCTGTGAAAGATTTTGCATTTGCATGGGTAGGCATGAGATCATCATTTTGCAGCTTCTCACACCGAAAGGTCATTTAAGATCACATGTTTCCCTCTCATAGTTTGCCAAAAAGCACCACAAGGCAACCAGTTTTACCTCATTTGTGTGCAAGACTTTCGTGACACTTTCTCATTTTTACTTATATGGCTATTATTCCCCCCTCGCCTCATTTCCCTACAAGTCCTATTTTTTGCTTCTTGGACTATGCAAGTTTTGCTTACCTACATAAGAAAAGAGAGATTGAGTCCCATAATTATAACACTGAGCAAGACATTAATGCCAAACCCTGTCCTATATTTGCCAGTCACACAAGTAGGTGTGGCTGGTTATTATAGGTTATATAGCTTAGCTTCTATTAATGTTACCCTTTAAATTATGAAAACTAATGGTTTTAGCATATGTAGGATAGGATTTAGTTTGAAGAACATGAGCAAGACACAACTTCTTGTCATAAAAGTTGTGGAGATGTCATTTTTATGCTTATTTGACTTCAACAACACAATCCATCTATGCAAACTTGTGTTTTCTGGAGTCTGCATAAGCATACACAATAACATATAAGCCTAGGATAAAACTAGAAAATAGTTAATATATATGATGTGTCCACATGAAAACGTCTCTATTTAATATAGGTGACTTATCTCTTCCATCTCCTTTTCCTGCATTGAGGACATATACAACTCTTAGCTAGATTGAATTTGATCCACATGTGTCCAGTTTCAGATTTCATTAATTAGCAGAGAAAATGTATCTTGGATATTTCTCACAACTTCTAACAAAATAACATCCCATGCAAATTAAAGACGTAATTACGCACTGCTCTTCTTGTTACAACGAGAATTCATTGGAGGAAGCACACTAATATTAATATTTTTTCTTCCCAAAGAGATCCTAACTTACCAGAACCTCGTCTAAAATCAAACTAAAACCTTGAGAGATCAGATTTGCTTTTAATGGATCTTTTGTCCAATTCCAGATCAAGCTTAAAAAAGAGGTAAGGCAAAAAAAAAAAAAAAAGAAGAAGAAGAAGAGAGTAAGAAAAAAGAAAGGACAATGACAAGATCAGAATATTGGGGACAGTTCCATAATTTCTTCCACTTGACCAGTACTACTTTCATCCAAGAGCCACTTCTCCAGAAACGATAAAGGAGGAGTATTAGTGTCAGATTTCTGCCTTTTCTCTGCCACTGCAATTATACTCTCTTCCTTGACTTCACTTGCAGGATTCTGAGAGCATTTTTCATTGGTAACAGTGGAGGAATCGCAGGTTGACTTTTCCCATGCAACATTGTTCAAGTTGTCAAGTGACAAGATGGACTCAAACTCATCATTAGAGATTCGATCACCACCTGTTCCATTCTCAGATTTTGGCTTATAACACTGAACAGAGGCTGCAGCCCCAGAGTTGCCAATGCTATGTTCATTGTTCTCCAAGCTGTTGTTGTTGTTGTTGTTGTCGTGGTCCCATTTGTCCTTGAGAAGATGATCAGTACTGGTGGGTTTTGGAGATGTTCTCATCCAACCTTCAAGAAGTCGTGAAATGTTCTCTGTGCTTGATGCATATGTAGTAGAAGTGGTGGAGATCTGGTTAAGCCTGAGATTTGAGGGAGTAGTAGTAGTGGAGGTGAGATCCAAGCTCCTCCTGTCACTGAAGTTTTTTGACACAAATTGACTGGTAGCTGAGTCTTGCGCCATGGGGTCCAAAGCTGACTGGAACTTCTTTAGCTTCTTCTTCAGGTGGGTGTTCCAGTAGTTCTTTATATCATTGTCTGTCCTCTGTGGAAGGTATGAAGCTATGGCCGCCCACCTGATCGTAGGAGCGCAAAACCAGAATGTGAATTCATAGAGCAAGAAATAATTGGCTGCGATTTGTTGTTATTCTAATTAAAATCTCCTTCTGATAATCAGTAGATGAACATAGAGAGGAAGTTGCAGAAAATTGAGATGCTGAGGATTACTTGTTACCCAGTAAAGCTTGCAGGTGAATTATCATCCCTTCTTCATGAGGTGTGAAGTTGCCTCTTTTAATTCCTGGCCTCAGGTAATTAGTCCATCTAAGCCTGCAACTTTTGCTGCATCTCAGCAACCCTTTTGACAACATAAACATATTGATCAATTAATAAGTGTATTCCAATAGAGCAACTAAAATAATTATAACTCATCCCAAAAGAAAGCAAGAATTTGATTCAGAACTTGGAAATCTGAGAAAATGAAAAAAGAAGCATACACATATGGTCCTCATAAAAAAGAATTCAATATAAAAGTAGTGGTCATCAAGAATTATAATCATGGAATGGAGGAGTAACTACCAGTGTTAGTAGGCACTGATCTCCAGTTTCCTGGACCATGTTCTTGGATGTAAGACACTAGGATGATGTCCTCCTCAGGGGTCCATGGGCCTTTCTTGATGCCAACTTTGTCACAACAAGGAGGTCTTCCCATGGCTTGCTTTCACTGATCACCCCCTCAGCTCACTCTTGTTTCTAGCTAAGAGGTAGGCTTTTTCTCTCTATATGATGGAACTTTCAAATAGCAGCACCATGCCATGCTTTAATGTGTTTATATATGCATGGTGACTTTTAAAGAGAGGGAGGGAAGGGACTTCCTTTTTACACCAGATTTCATCTACCAAGCTGAGTCACCTGTTGCCTTTTTATTAAGTGTAATTAGTAGTCAATCTAGACACCAAAGTCCGAAGGGATGTTGAATAATGTCCCCCCTTGCACATCAATCCTCTCTTCTCTGGCCTCACATGCCTCTCATCACACCACACCTATTCATAAATCTCTCTACTACAACTCTTCCTGTGAACCGCCTCACCTGAGGAGGCTATATGTCTGCAACACAGGAATTAGTCTCCTCTGTCTACTACACTAATAATACCATTATTTCCTTCCACTACCAAGTATAGTACACTCATTTTTCAGCTACCGTCCGCCCTGCTACATTTTGGATCTGTACTGGATCCTCATCAGGATGTCACATCATTATTGTAGAAATTTTTAATGTGGCAGGGAAAAATTGAGTCATTAATAACTAATAAATGGAAAATTTAAGCGGCTTATCAATGCACATGTACCAAATTAATTTTCCTGGTGCATTGCTTAAGAGTAACCACCAATTGGAATATAAGCACTCTTATAGTCTATACTTATCTTTCCAAAAATATAAGTAATTATAATATTAAATTTTCAACAATATCGCTTAGTAAATATATCAAATGCAGAATAAACAAGGCAATTAACTATAAGTCAAGTACACAAAATAACAAAGATAGATGGTCCTCCTACATTTAGACTTATTATCCTTCCAGCTTGTTAAAATATCAACTACATTTAACTAAGATAAAAAAGGGAGAATAAGAAAACTTGAATTGAGCATATAAGGCCTAAAAGTGCCTAAGAGGGGGCTTGAATTAGGCCTCAAAAAAATTTATTGGACAGAAAGATTTGGTTTTTGCGATACCAAATCTCCAGACTGTGAGATCTGGTTTTTGAGAAACCAAATCTCTTTGATGCGAGATGAGTGCTTAGATTAGGAAATCGAGTAAGGAAGGCAGAGAAAAATCGACATAGGTGATTTAGAGCGGTTCCCCCTCACCAAGTATCTCCACTACCTAAAGGGCCCTCATTTAGGATTTCAAACTCTCACTATCCTTAGGTTTTTGCAGGTTCAACCTTAACCTTTACAAACATAAGTTTTTCTAGGCTAAGCTCTAACCTTTACAAGTTTTTTACAGGCTAAACAACCTTACAAGCTTTTCACAGGCTAAGCTTTAACCTACGCTCAAATCTAATCCTAGACTTGAGTACCCAGCAAATCAAGACCAAGACTTGCTTACACACAACCCTGTTGCTTGGTTCTTAGAGAAACCAGATTCTGAACAATTGTAAACGCTGGTATAAACTCAGATTTTGCTCAATGACTGGGGTGAAGTTCCAGAGGTGTAAACGTCCCTCTTTATAGGATCTGAGTGTGGGGGATAAGGTCCTCCAGCGGCTCCCTGTACTTCAGTTGACTTCAGTTCATTAAAGCTTCAGTTTGGTGCCGTTATGCATGTCAACTCCTTGGTTGCAAAGTATTACCATATCTGGAAAGTTTGGACCACCTTTTGGAGTTGAGTAGGAGTTAGGTGGGAACATCTTCTACACTTCCATAAAGTCTTCCCTCTTACTTGTTTTCCAATTCAAACGGGTGGAAGTGGGATTTAAATGCTTGGAGGACCACACGCAACTTGCACAGAAAGTTGATGTTGACAGCTTCAGATATGGTATCGGTAAAAACCATATGTCATGTAACCAAGATATGGTATTGATAAAAACCATATGTCGTGTGTCCAAGATATGGTATTGATAAAAACCATATGTGATACGACAACACTACCAGAACAAAGCTAGATAGCACCTCCAAATCAATCAAAGTCTCCAAGATCAGCAACCAATTCAACCAAATTAGGGTTTCAGCAAATACCTCTATCACCTCAAAACAAAGCAAAGTTGTTAAGCAACAATAGAGTAATAAAAGCTAGGAATCTTGAATACACCACAAGCAAATCAATCACTTGATAAGTAAACACAATCCCTCAAATAAACAAGAAGAAATCAATTCTACTTGCAAATAACCAAGGTAATAAAAACCTCAAACTTTTATATCAAATAGCGAGAATAATGTGTATCATAAAAAGAACCCTAAACACCCTATTTATTCAGGTGCTAGGTCGGCCACATATGCCTGAAAAAAAAAACTAAAAATAAAATCACTCTTACCCCTACAAAAGAGAAACAACACAACTAGGCAATTCAGGGTTAAGGTCAGCTTGATTAAAATAAGCACCCTTGAATAAGAGTACTAACACTCCCCTCTTTTCTTCACAAGCTACTCTCAACTCTTTCATAGTTGCATAGAAGTTTTATTTCTTCTTTCCCTCTTTTTTTCTCTCTTTGGTGTTGACAACACCCTCTCCTTTTTCTCTCTCTTTTTCTTTCTTTTCCTCTCCTTTTGCATGACTCTCAGTCATCCTCTCTTTCTCACCATTGGAAGCCAATTCGGCATCCTTCTTCTTTTGCCATTCCCCTACACTCCTCTTCATATGCATTTGATCATGATACACTTCTTGTGGAGTCAATGGAGCAAGTAACACCTTCCTATCTCCTATGGTGAATGAGTACCTATTTTTGAATCCATCATGCACAACTCTCTTATCATATTGCCATGGTCTCCCTTGCAAGATATGACTTGCCTGCATAGGTACAACATCACATAAAATTAAATCAGAATATTTTCCAATAGAGAAGGAAAGAAGAACCTGCTTGTTCACTTTAACTTCTCCCATGTCATTCAGCCATTGTAGCTTGTAGGGTTTAGGACGTCTTTGCCATTCCATCCCCATGCGTTCCACCAACATAGAGCTCACTACAATAGTGCAGCTCCCTCCATCAATGATCAAGCTACAAACTTTGTCATTAACCAAGCACCTAGTATGGAAAGATGCAAGCAAGCAAGCACCAAGTGGAGCTGATGAAGGAGATGGCGCCATTAGCTTGCCTCAAGGACCGATCACACGGGCTCGATTGAAGATGATCAAGAATCACATGTTGCACTTTGTTCAAGCATTGATAAATCAAGAATTGCAAGAAAACAAGATGATCAAGCTTGGAAAAGAGTACAAGAAGAAACCAACATGTGTATCTGTCATTGGAGAGGAAGCCTAGTCGACTGGAGCATGTGGGCCCTATGTCGACATATCCATTTTATTTTATATAGAGTTGTCGATTTTTATTATATAAAAACAATTAATAATTTCGGCATCGGTCTTTTATTTTATTGGGTTATTTTGTTATTTGGGTCATAAACAACTAATGGGATTAAGTTATTTAGTTGGGTTTATTTTTGTTGGGTTTAATTAGTCCATTATGTTGATGGATTAAAAAGTCAAAACCTAGTCCACTTGGACTTGGTGTTGCCGACTTGGGGAAGGGATAAGAGTGATTTTATTTTCAGTTTTTTTTATATTATGATAGTTGAAATAAAATCGAAAATATTTTTTTATTTGTATATAATTTTGGCAACACTAAAAATACAAGGAACAGAAAACTAAATTGCAGAAAGTAAAGGGATACGTAGTTGAAATTGATACCTAGGCTCCGCGACCAAGACGATACAGCAACACTACCAGAACAAAGCTAGATAGCACCTTCAAATCAATCAAAGTCTCCAAGATCAGCAACCAATTCAACCAAATTAGGGTTTTAGCAAATACCTCCATCACTTCAAAACAAAGCAACGTTGTTAAGCAACAATAGAGTAATAAAAGCTAGGAATCTTGAATACGCCACAAGTAAATCAATCACTTGATAAGTAAACACAATCCCTCAAATAAACAAGAAGAAATCAATTCTACTTGCAAATAACCAAGGTAATAAAAACCTCAAACTTTTATATCAAATAGCGAGAATAATGTGTCATAAAAAGAACCCTAAACAACAAATAGCGAGAATAATGTGTCATAAAAAGAACCCTAAACACCCTATTTATTCAGGTGCTAGGTCGGCCACATATGCCTAGAAAAAAAACTGAAAATAAAATCACTCTTACCCCTTCCCCAAGTCGACAGCACCAAGTTCAAGTTGGACTAGGTTTTGACTTTTTTAATCCATCAACATAATGGACTAATTAAACCCAACAAAAATAAACCCAACTAAATAACTTAAGCCCATTAATTATTTATGACCCAAATAACAAAATAACCCAATAAAATAAAAGACCCATGCCGAAATTATTAATTGTTTTTATATAATAAAAATCGGCAACTCTATGTAAAATAAAATGGATATGTCGACATGGGGCCCAAATGCTCCAGTCGACTAGGCTTCCTCTCCAATGACAGATACACATGTTGGTTTCTTCTTGTACTCTTCTCCAAGCTTGATCATCTTGTCTTCTTGCAATTCTTGATTTATCAATGCTTGAACAAAGTGCAGCATGTGATTCTTGATCATTCAAGCCCGTGTGAATGGTCCTTGAGGCAAGCTAATGGCGCCATCTCCTTCATCAGCTCTACTTGGTGCTTGCTTGCTTGCATCAATGTGTTGTGTGTCCAAGATATGGTATCGGCAGAAACCATAATTTTCCTGCAAGTGAAAATCAACACAAGCAAAGCTAGCAATACACATATAATTTGTTAATCATCAAAACCAGATCATCAACATGGTTAATCACACTTTAGCGTCAAGAGGTGATTGACCCAATTTTTTGCCAACACAATTTACACCTCTGATGCTGATTATGTAAAAAAGTCTTCCCTTGCTCCATGGTTGTCTGATGGTACGACTTAAGGTGAGGTTGTTTCTAGCAAGCCAAAGAGACCAAATGACACAGTTAAAAAGCCATAATTACTCAAATAGAGCGAAAGGACCAACTATCGAACAGGACGGGGAACTGAGTTGTCTAAAACTGATTGAAGATCTATGCATATGCACCGCTGGATATACTGCTAGCGACCTTGCGTCATATTAATCATGACATATGGTAATGGTAATGTAGAAACAATAATCTCTAGATTTGGGGAAACAAAGACTCCAAATTTTAATACAACTCTCCTAATCTAGTAATCTTGGTGTACGTTTTGAGGATGAAATCAAATGAATGGTGATGTGGGAAAAATCTATATTACAAAAGTTGTATCAAGTGGCGTACCTACTTGTATAACATAACAAATTTCCCCTTTGATTATTAATGAAATAGATTTCTTGATTTTTTAGGATGAAATCAAGTGGAAGCTGCTATGCATATCACATTCGGGCTTGAATGGGGATGGAAGCACTTAAGGCTTTATTTTTCAGCAACTAAAGAACAAATGTTTAAATGCAATTATTTTAATAATTAACCTAATTGCTCATGTGATTCTTCAGTACATTATCTGTATGAGTAATAAAGATTTTTGAAGGATTTTATTAATGGGTCCCCCCATGATGAGTTAGTGGGCCAAAATCCAAGACTAACTCGTAATATTGTCTTATTAGAAAAATCCTGTGTTGGGTGTTAATATATGTTATAACCACCCACACTATAATTGTAGAAAACATAGATTGGTACTCTATGTACAGATAATTGAAAAGCTATGTGTTTTCTGGTTCTCTTTTCTCTCTTCTCAAAAACAATTCTCTTCTCCAGTTTAGGATTCTTAAGTTGTGGCATGTGGATTACTTCTTGTTGATTTAGTTCCCGACCAACATCGACACATCGATGATCCAGAGGAACGACTGATCCAGAATCGAGATTTAGTGGGCTCCAATCTAATAGAAACAGATAAGTTTTCTATACTATTCATTTAATTCTTCCACTGTGTATTGAATGTTTATTTGTTAAACATGTCTAAATTCCCAACAATTTTAAATATTCACACTGTTGTAAATGTTATGAATAAATCAAGATAATAAAATTTGAACAAAATAGAAGAGGAATAATTAACTAGAGTCACACATATAAGAGCTTAGTTCAACATAAAACTAGAGTAAATAACAAAGTTATAAAAGAAATCATGATTACAAACCAATAATCAAAAAGTCAGCAAAAGTCATAAACAAAAGTTGCATTGTGAGCAACTTGAGTTCTCGTTTCTTTACTATAAACTCTGTGATCTAATTGTTGATGGGGGTGTTAGTTCTTGCGTTAAGGCAAAATATCTTTCTAGTCTCTTCAGTTTCCTCCTTCTATAGGTATAGAAGTTGTTATTTTAAATCCTTAGTCATGTAATTTAAGATGTCTTCAACTACAAGTTAAGAATTCTTTTCTTGTGAGGAGTGCCCATGTGCATTCTCCCAAAATGCCTTGAAATAAACGCCTTGAGAAATAGTCGTAAATAAAATAGTCGACAGACATCTCAACAGGGTAGCCTGTTGATCGCCGTCCGAGAGATAATTCAAAATACTGGTTGTTGGTGAACGATCTTGAACTAAGCTTGAATCCTTCAGTTTCTTCATAAAAAAGCCATAATAGCAAATGAAAGCAAATATTGATAAGGAGAAAAAGTATTGCATAGAAGAAAGTGTTTTATTAACCAAATGTCTGATTGAATCCTAAATGCAGAGCCGAAAAGCTGTATTATATGCTATTAAAACATGTATAATTTTGTGCACATCAGTGAACGTTTGTACTAGTGAGGGAGGAGCGACTTTATAGGCTTCCAAAAAATCGGCATATAAATGAGCCAAATCCACATCCAAATAAGAGAATTTCTGAGGGTGTGTAGTGATGGGGCGACTTTAATACTATACATGTATGGGATTTGTTTAGAGATTGTACAAGTACAAATTGTACGATGAAAATACTTAATCAGTTTGCTAGCTATTGATTATATAAATAATTTACACAAAAATAACTCCATCAATCAATATTTCAAAATAAATAACGTAATAAATCAATATTTTGAAATACTTATCTTTGGAGTAATTTCTGAAGGTCACCTACCGGGAACTTTTCTTTAAAAACATGTTACTAAAGACAAATATATTAAAAAAAATATATGTATTAATTCGTGGTGAGCATTATCAAGTTAATTTTTAAATACACATGAGTGTATAAAGGAATTTTGGGGAGCTATGCCCCCTGCTTCCCTCTTCAAGGTCTGCCTGGAGGCTAATATGAGCTGGAAGTGACATTGTCAACACAAGTTAAATCTTGTAACATGACGGTAGCACATGATAAGGATCATGCCAAACATTAGCATCTGATATGGTTCAACCTAAGTCTTAGTGTTTTAATACTTGTCATACATGGTTGTATAGGTCTATTCAAAGTCTATTTGTGCTGTATCACAAACACTTATAATTTGTATAATAAATAGATAGCAATAGGGCTCACGGTTGGTATAGCCAAGATATTCCAATCATACTATACCTAGCTTATAATCATATATGGTAGCGGAGCTAATACGCTTAACCGCATAATCATATCACGTCCCTTTTTTTCTTCCATGTCAACCGAACCCACCCTTAGTTCCTCTTCCACTAGGTCCTCCACCTGTGACACCACTGGTTCTCTTGCTGCACCTGTCGCTGCTATTCCGGACACCATTCATCAACTCCAAAACTCCCACAATTTTGTGTCCATCAAACTTAGTCACACCAATTACGTCTTTTGGAGGGCTCAAATGGAGCCCTATCTTGCTGGTCAAGGATCCTTGGTTACCTTACTGATTGTTTTCCATGCTCGCCTTTTCTGACTGCTGGTTCAGATGGTGTTCCTTGCAATAATGCAGCCTTTCATCAGTGGGTTCAATAGGATCAAGCCATCCTCAGTATTATCAACTCCTCCCTCACTATCGAAATCTTCCCCAATGTTGTTGTCAAGTGCATGTCTAAGAAGCATGTGATGCCTTGGAATCTTCTCTCGCCTCGCCAAACCAGACTCGGCGTTTGGCCATTCACATGGCTCTTCAACAGATCATGTAGGGAACTGATGAGCCTGTTCTCCAGTATTTAAACTGAGCCAAAAGGCTCTCTGATGAACTTGTTGCTAGTGGGCAAGCTCTTTCTCCCATGGATTTCAAGTCTGCAACCAAACATTAAGACGTTTGCAACGATGGTCACAGCACGGCTGAACCCTTTACCTTCTCTGAACTCCCAGGCGTCCTCATGAACTATGAGTTTCTTCATCATGACCCCATGAAGGCCCTCTCTCTTGAGCCCAATCCATCGTCCGAACCAGTCAAGGATCTGGCTCTCACTGTCACTCCAACTACCAATATGGTACAATGAAATCCGAATCAACCAGCTTTTCGAGGAGGTCACGCCGACAGGAGAGGATGAGGACAAAATAATAGGGGCTCTTTCAGGCCTCAACATGACTCAAGGCTGCATACCAACGACAACAATTGCTCTTGGTGCCAATTATGTAATAAACTTGGGCACACTACCCACACATGTTATTAACGCGTTCCTTACTCTACTCCCACTGTAAACAGTGTCTCTCAACCGTATTCTACTAAACAATGATTCCCCGATACAAAAGCCAATCATCATGTGACACCAGATCAACATAGCCTCAATAAATATTCAGAGTATTCTGGCAAAGATTCTGTGCAAGTTGGGAATGGCTATGAACTGCATGTTTCAGGTACTGGTACTTCTTTTCTTCCAACTTCTACTCTCCCTTTGTTGATTAAACAAGCACTATATGTCCTTTCCATTACTAAATCCTTGCTATCTGTTAAACAATCTAAACCTGATAACCAAGTACTTTTTGAATTCCATCTTGATTGTTTCTTTGTCAAAGATCAAGCCAATAAGACCACACTACTTATAGGATGGAGTAAAGGTGGTCTATATGTCTTCTCCCCCACTTTCACAGCACGCATCAGACCGTAGGCACTATCTACCATTCAGGTTGGAGAGGATTTTTGGCACCAAAGATTAGGACACCCTCATTCTCTGATTCAGCATCACATAACAACGAAGTTTAGTCTACCTATTGCATCATATAGTTTAGTTTCTTCTTGTTCTTCATGCCCTTTCGGAAAATCTACGCGTTTACAATTGGCATCTAGCTCGCATCATACATCCTCTCTATTAGAATTGCTTTTTAGTGATGTTTGGAGACCTTCCCCTTATTTAAGTACTGATGGCAATAAGTATTATGTTATCTTTTTGGATGATTATAGTAAATGCATTTGGTATTTTTCCATCAAAAGAAAGTCTGATGTGTATGATGTCTTGAAAACGTTCAAATTACAAGCTGAAAACTAGTTCAATACTCGCATAAAAAAGATTCAAACCGACTGGGGTGGCGAGTACCGAAAGTTGCATACAATTTTTTATCAATGTGGCATTCGGCATCGGGTTATGAGTCCACACACACGAATAAAATGGTTCTATTGAGAGGTGTCATAGGCATATTGTTGAGGCAAGTCTTACCCTTATGGCACATGCAAAGATTTCTTTTCATTACTAGAATTATGCATTTGATACAACCGTTTTCTTGATTAATACCCATGAAAATATTGAACAATAAAAGCCCATATACATTACTATATAATTGTCCTCCTGACTACACTTTCTTACGAGTTTTTGGCACCCTCATCTTAGAGATTATAATAAACACAGGTTTGCATATCGATCCACTCCATGGATTTTTCTAGGGTAGAACACACATCATCATGGTTACAGATACCTTGATTACAAAACAAAACATACATCACTCGACATGTTAGAATTCATGAGCATACATTCTTTTTTCTACATTACCACCACCTGCAACAGTAGAGTCCAAATCCAACACATAATGGATCCCTGTGCGTCTTTTGGCTTTCTTCCAGGATGGTAAGACAGTTTCCTCATTAATCCAAATAACTCCAAAAGTTGTCATTGGTCGCAGGAATAAGATCCTTTTACATCTAGGACTTTCTCCTAAAAGATAGGAATTTATTCCATTTATAAAACTCTTATATTTTAGATCCAAGAAACCCTATTTAATTAAAAATCCAGATCTTCTTTTCTTATTGGGAGTGTCCAGGTGCGTTCTTCTCCAAATCCCTATAAAATAGGCGCAACTTTTATTATAAATAAAAGGCTTCTCGACGGGACACTGTAAGGGATGGTGTATGGGACACTGTCTCAGACGTTGTATGCTGAAATCGCTCCAAAGACAAGCCTCCTCCAAGGATAACTGGATTTTGAGCCTGAATTCATCAATTCCTCTTCAAAAAGGGTGTAAATGCACCTGAAAGTGAATATAAGTAAGGAGAATAGGATTTGATGTAAAAGTAACTGGATTAACTAATTAAATGCTATACAGGAATGCTAAATGTTAGGCCAAAGGACTGTAAAATATGTTGTAAGCTATGTGTAATTTTATGCTCATCAAATTCCCCAAAAACTTGAACCTTTGCTTGTCCTCAAGTAAAATCTTAAACACTAAGAACAAAGAAATCAGATACAATAGGAAATTACTAATTTCCTCTCAAATTTAAACACATCAACAGAACCTGTGGGAGACACTGTTGCACTCTCTGGTCGACTCCATGTATATTCTTTTGAAAATAAAACATCAACTCGAAATCAGCAAAGTTTAGTAAATATATAGATAATCAAAAGACTCAGTTGGTTACCAATTAGCCTTCAAAGCTCCTTATGCCAAAAGAATAGAATAAGTACCTGGGAAAACAATTATCTCATAGGCCAACTCAAGTTCTCAATCTCTACTAATGAGCATCAAGGTGCAAACAAGGATCAATAGGTCTTTCTTGGTCATGTAATGGGGACGGATTAGGCTACCAAAGAATTGAATTAGGTAGGCTAACAAAAATTGCTTATCTCCTAAAATTCTAACTCAGGATAATTTCTTCCTTAAAATTATGCTTACATAAAGCTAACCTGAATATAGGAGCACAAAATGGTTGTGGGAGACACTGTTGCACTCTCTGGTCGACTGCATGTATATTCTTTTGAAAATAAAACATCAACTCGAAATCAGCAAAGTTTAGTAAATATATAGATAATCAAAAGACTCAGTTGGTTACCAATTAGCCTTCAAAGCTCCTTATGCCAAAAGAATAGAATAAGTACCTGGGAAAACAATTATCTCATAGGCCAACTCAAGTTCTCAATCTCTACTAATGAGCATCAAGGTGCAAACAAGGATCAATAGGTCTTTCTTGGTCATGTAATGGGGACGGATTAGGCTACCAAAGAATTGAATTAGGTAGGCTAATAAAAATTGCTTATCTTCTAAAATTCTAACTCAGGATAATTTCTTCCTTAAAATTATGCTTACACAAAGGTAACTTGAATATAGGAGCACAAAATGATTGTGGAAGATATTAAAAATAAAATAATTTCATGGAGCAAAATCTTTATTTTTTATCTATTTTTCTTTTTTTTAATAGAGATGCTACCGTGATTATAACAGAACACTGCTACTTATCTCTCTATTCTTAAATTACCCAGCTCCTTCTTTTGACATGACAGACACCCTGCATATAACCATGTAATGGGCACTGTGAACAACATTGTCATCCTGAAATTTCAATTAAGTAGGCAAACAGACAGGGTTGGACTTATATCAAAGAATTGTATGCTCAAAGAGCACTGTGATGGTCTTACATAGCTGCAAATAGCTAAGGTGTGATGATGTAGGTATATGAAAAATAAAATCAACCATCAATCCAAAGCACAAAGGGGTCGTCCAGGGGAAATATGATATCGGGTGGATAAGGCCAATTTAAGCTCATCAAAAAATGCCTATATCATATCCTCAAATACACCAAGATGCTAAAAAATTCGCTTAAAAAGAAAACAAGAGTTGGTTCTAAGATAATTAAATAGGTACTACCCGATTTAAGAAAAGCAATCATCATTTGTTACCTTGATGGCATCATGGTTTCCGAATTGATTTTCGATCTTTTATCCTATACAAACTAAACTAAACAGAAAAGAAAGTTGAATGCAAGCAATTACAAGTTTAAAACTAACAGGATTTGAAACAGGTACAGTGACAACGTGTCTAACAACGCGCTATGTCTGCACAAGAAGTAAGAAGAACGGATATAAAATCCATCAGCATTTGGTTACAAAGTCAAGTGTTTTGGCCACAAAGATGTAATGCAAACCAAAAATAACAAAAATAAAAAAAATCCAAATTTCTGCCTCCCCCAAACTTAAAATCCACAATGTCCTCACTAGGGGTAGAAATAAAACACAAGGGCACAAACATAACAAAAGGGAGGACTTCCCCCAAACCGAAATGAAACATGAAATGCATGAATGCAGGGATATAATAAACAGTTTGCAATACAAACAAAACACTCAACATGGAAAATAGTGCACTGGAATATAAAATGCAAAGTAGGGGTGAACAATGCTTCTCTGTTTGCCAAGGGGTGGGCGCGTGAAATTCCATTGTATGCTGCTTGCCGTTATGCTCCCCGTCTTTATTTTTTTTGTATTTTCTATTTTTTACAGCTACAAGAAAATTGAAAGCAAAGCAAAATAAACTAATGGGATGTACTAAAAATAGTAAAACTTACCTAGGGTTGCCTCCCAAGCAGCGCTTCTTTTACGTCTTGTAGCTAGACACCCTCCAGATCACCATGTTCATGGTGACTCAAAAAGGAGTCGAGGAATCTCCTTCACCATTGCTGCTCCAGGATTGTGAAAATGCTATTTTCTTCATCATAAATCTCCACATTACCATTTGGAAGGTAATTGAGCACTGTATATGGCCCTGTCCAGGAATTACAAAATCGACCATTTGGGAGTTTCATCCTAGAGTGAAAGAGGAGAACCCGATCACCCCACTTAAATTTCCAGTCCTTTGTTAGAATTTGCATGATGGAAACTCCAAGCTATCCACATGAGGCTCCTTCACATCAACAGGGTGAGCAACAGTGCCTTCATGATTTAGCATCTCTAAGGCTTGCAATTGGGAGTCAACGTCTGAAATAGCTGATAGGCGTTGGTCTTCCATCTCTACAGTTCTGTCACCATCTTCTTATCCATCCTTGCTGGCCAGACAACATAATTGTGACTCAGTCGTGCCACCCACATGGCCTGTGCCATAAACCATGTCCTCCTCGACATTTCCAACATCATTCACCATATAGCAAGCAGTAGACTTAAAGTCTGACTCCATTGCCTTCTAGACATTAAAGTCTACCTTTTCCTTCCCAATTCAAAATGTGATGTTGCCATCCCTTGCATCAATAATAGCACCAGCAGTGGCAAGGAAAGGTCTTCCAAGGATGATTGGGGTTTGATCATCAAGCTCCATGTCCATAATGATGAAGTCACAGGGAATAAAAAATTTGCCTACTTTGACAGGAACATCCTCCAGCAGTCAAATAGGGTACACAGACCGGTCAGCCAATTGTAGCACCATTCTTGCAGGCTATATTTCTCCGAAATCAAGCTGTTGAGCTACTAATAATGGCATCAAGCTCACGCTTGCTCCAAGATCACAAAAGGCCCTACTAGAATTTTGAGTGCCAATAGCACATGGAATAGAAGTGCTGCCTGGATCTTCAAGCTTAGAGACATGCTGCTGGTGTTGCAGCACAACGCTGCATTCTGCTGTAAGGGCCATTGTCTCCTTCTTCGCAGTGCTTTTATTGGTTAGGATCTCCTTTAAAAACTTGGCATAGGTGGGCATCTGATCCATGACAGTTGTGAAAGAGATCTCCAATCGTAGACCACTCAACATGTCCACAAATCTTTTGTATTGCTTCTCGAGCTTGCTCTTCCTATAGACTTGTGGATACAGTGGGGGTTGGTATGGTACTAGCAATGCTGCTGGTTTAGGCCTTGTCTCCTGTTTCTCTTCAGTTCTGGGGGTTGTCTCCTTGACTGGCTTAGGAACAGAGTCTGGTAGTTCCTTCCTACTCCGGAGAGTTACAACCATGCATTGCTCTTTTGGATTAATCTCTGGCTGGCTTGGCAGTCTGCCCAGTGGATTCTGGAGTTGTGTAGTATGTTGTGCAACCTGGTTCTCGATGATCCGATTGTGGGCCTTAAGTAAATTCAGCTCCTCTGTCATCTTCTTCTGTTCATCTAGCAGTTGCTTCATCATGGCCATCATTTCAGAGGAACCACGCTATGCACCACCCTGACGAGGCTGCTGTCCCTGATTTTGGTAGGCCTGCTACGGATTGGAATGCCAACCTTGATTGTACCCTTGATTATAGTTGTTATGTGGTGGATTAGAGCATTGGCAAATGAAATTTGCCTTCTCCGAATTGTTTGCCAGACACTCAAGGAATAAATGAGGGCCACTACAGATTTGACAAATACTATTTAGAGCTATAGGTTGTACCTTTGCTACTGGCTGCATTGACTTTATTGTCAAATCTTTGACTTGTTTCGAAAGGGCAGCAATCTAAGCATCGAAATTGGAGGTCTTTTCAACATGGTGGACACCCTTGGTGCTGTGCTGAGGCTCATCATCTTCTGCTAAGGTCAACATGAACTTTTTTTGCGTCCTCATATGGTGCCAACTTAAACTTGCCTCCAGCAGCATTATTGAGAGTGCGCTAGTCTTTAGGAGACATTGTGCGGTAGAAAATACCCAGCAAGGTGGGTGGATACACCATATGGCCAGGGCAACGTTGAATAAGGTCCTAGAATCTCTCTCATGCTTCTGCGATTGTCTCGTTATGCATCTGTTTAAAGTTGCAGATTTCCCCACGAAGCTCATCCATCTTGGTGTCAGGAAAATACTTTTTCAGGAAAGCTTCCTCCATCTGTGCCCAAGTGGTGATAATGCCTGCTGGCAATTCTTCTACCATCTTTTTGCTCCATCCCGAAGGGAAAACTTGAACAGGTGCAGTCGCTTAGCATCCTCAGAGTAGCCATTGATCTTTGTGGCGGCGCAAATATCCAGAAAATCCTCCAAGTGTTGGTTCGGATCCTCTAGCGTTGTTCCCCCAAAGATCTTATTCTACACCATCTGAATTAAGTTGGTCCTAAACTCATAAGGATTAGCCATATCATGTAGTGCTATGGCCCTAGTAGCTACTGTATGTCGGAGTCTCATGATTTGGTTCAGAGGTAAATTTGGAATAGGACCGAAAGGGTCAATGGAATTGTCATCAACATTGTCACCCATTTTTGCCTCCTCTGCCTTTTCCCTTGCTTTTTCTTGCTTGATTTTCTTGAGGTTTGGTTGGGCAGTCTCTCGATCTCAGGCACGAACAAAAAATCAGATTTCTTGCTTCTGGTCCCCTGCATACACTATTAGAGGTGTTGCGAGAGGCACTGTCCGTAACCCTGTCACAGGAAAAGATAACAATTGAAAAACAAAGAGAGCCTAATCAATCTCAAAACTAAGTTGTATTATTTAGACGCAGTCCCCGGCAACAGCGCCAAAAACTTGTTCGCACAAAATACTGCAAGTGAACAGTAAGCTGTGGTACCAAGGTCGAATCACAGGGACCACGTAAATGACACTGTCCTTAGCAATTGATCGAATAGGCTAGAAATAACAAATAAAATAGTAAAGAGTCGAGATAAGAGTGATTATATGGGGTGAAAATAAAGCAAACACGAAATTAAAATAATAAAAATCAGAAGGATGGAAACCTAGGTCGTCCGGGGTTCACCAGTGTCTAGTATTCTAGCAATTATCCAAATTTGTGTGTCTAATCATCCTGCTTGAAGGGCTACCCAATCTAAATTAACTGCAATCTGCTCTCGCCAATATTGTAATTTTCCTGATTTACCTGCTCTCGCTAGTGTAAACTGTCCTAGGATGCAGTGACGTTGTGCTGGGCATTGTGAACCTCAATTAATCTAAAGTGCCTCTCGGCGATCAGTAGGCTAAAGTCTTACTACAGAATGGTCAGAGTTCCTAATTTTACCTCTCGGTTATTCACTAGGTTGTCTAAGATAGTGATATAGAGAGGCCAATTCAATAGCACTATTAAAGCACACTGTAAAGTAAATCAAACAATAATGAATGAACAAAATCCAAATCTGAATAATTATCTAGAAAATTCAACAAGAGTTACATCCCATAGACCTAGATAAGAATTTAGTTCATAGAACTGGAGAACAGAACAAAGATAAAAATAGAAAACATGATTGCAAAACCATTAAAATTAGTCGACAAAAGTTGACTTTTCCTCTTGCCTTGTTCTACTTTCTTCTCTGCAAAATCCTCACTTTTTCCTGTTTAAAAGTTGTCTTTGGTCGTGGGAATAAGATCCTTTTGTATCTAGGGTTTTCTCATAAAAGATAGGAATTTATTCCATGTATAAAACTCATATATTTTAGCTCCATGAACCCTATTTAATTCGAAATCCAAATCTTCTTTCCTTGCTGTGAGTGTCCAGGTGCGTTCTTCTCTAAATCCCTTTTAAAATAGGTGAAACTTTTATTATAAGTAAAAGCCTTGTCGACGGGACACTGTAATGGACGTTGTATGGGACACAACCTAGGACGTTGTATACCAAAATCGCTCCAAATACAAGCCTTTTCTCAGGATAACTGGATTTTGAGCCTAAATTCATCAATTCCTCTTCAAAAAGGGTGTAAATAACGAGAATAGGATTTGATGTATAAGTAAGTGATTTAACTAATTAAATACAATGCATGAATGCTAAATGCAAGGACAAAACACTATAAAATATGTTGTAAGCTATGCGTAATTTTTTGCTCATCATCAAGCGCATTTTGCGCAAGTTAAGCACAAGACGCATCATGGTCTTCAGTTGCATCGCACATTCAACTCTTCCCTTTTTGTATACACTGACGTAGACTGGGGAGGGAATGTTGATTATCGAAAATCGACAGCTGGGTACCTTGTTTTTCTTTGAAAAAATCTTATCTCATGGGCATCACGGAAACAGCATACTGTTGCTCAGTCTTCCACTGAAGCTGAACACAAGGCTTTGGCTGACAGGAGTGCTGAGCTTCTTTGGGTGCAGACACTTCTTGGTGAACTAGGGATTTTGCATACAACACCAGTTTTATGGTGTGATAATATCGGTGCCACATACCTTAGTCACGACCCTATTCAGCACACTCGAACAAAGCATGTTTCTTTGGACTACCACTTTGTTCGTGATCAAATTGCCAATAACCAGCTTCAGGTTAAATTTCTTTATAGTACAAAGCAGTAGCAGACATTCTCACAATGCTGTTAGCAGCCCATCGGTTTTCTTCTCTTTGAGCCAAACTCAACCTTTGTTCCACTCCCGGTTCACTTTGGGGGAGAGTGTTAGCAAAAAATAAATCTACTACCAAAATGGTAGCACCTGATAAGGATCATCCCAAAAGATTAGCATCTGATATGGTTCAACCTAAGTCTTAGTGTTTCAATACTCGTCATACATGGTTGTATAGTTCTATTCAAAGTCTACTTCTGTTGTATCACAAACACTTATAATCTGTATTATAAATAAATGGCAATAGGGCGTAGCCAAGATATTCCAATCATACTATACCTAGCTCGTAATTCTATACATATCATGTTATAATGGATGATGTTATATGTGATGCTTGCTTGATGTATGTGATTAGGTTGATACATAAATATGTGATCATGTCATGATAAAACTTTTTTTTTTTTTCGGAACATAAGTTTGTTTATATATGAATGCAATACATGAAGTAAAACATCCTACAGTATAGGACACACAAGAACCAACCATAGCATAGATGCAAGCTAAGGACATATAACATATGATCAAATTTAAATAAAAGTTTTAAATTGCTTCAGCTAAACACATAATAAAACAGAGAGGCATCAAACACTGACTCAACTATTTTGAATGCATAAAATTTGAATTTTGAAAATTTCCTCTCTTTTCTTTTTTTTTTTATACTAGTCGAGAAAGGAGGACGCGAACATGATACTTCGCCCCTCACCCCTTTCTGAGACTATATACACTTTTTGTTACCAGTAACTTTTTTTAATTTACTTGGCATACCAGTAATTTTTTTTCATTTACTTGATATACCATAAAGTTTCGTTCCACACGTATAGTTTAATTGGTATAGTGCACCATACTCTATACACGAGAGGCTGTCTATTTGGGTAAATAGCATATATAGGGTCCGTACTATTTCAAAAGTACCGTTTGGGGGTCTATACTATTTTTTGTCCCTTTTACGGGTCTGTACTCTTATTTTTCGTTCCTTTTAAGGGTCTCGGGCAGCCCCGCTGATGACGTGGACTGCTCGAGACCCCTAAAAGGGACGAAAAATAAGAGTATAGACCCGTAAAAGGGAAAAGAAATAGTACAGACCCCCAAACGATACTTTTGAAATCGTACGGACCCTATAACTTCTCGTCTGGAACTAATAACTCGTTATGGCACTTTTCTTATTCTCGGTCGTTTTCCCTAAGGGTTAGGACATTGGTTTTTTGCTATTTTTTCAAGTTTCGAGATAAGAGTGGAGACTAATACTATCTTTTACATCATGTTGAAATAAGCAGGAGTTTTATGCTAATTTTTTAAATTTCGAGGTAAGTGTGGAGACTGATACTATTCATTAGACCATGTTAGAAAAAGATTGAGGAAAAAATTTGAACCAAAACGAGTTCTAGAAAAGAAGTTATCGACTTTACGGTAGTTTCCTCAGGGGATAGTATACGAGTTTTTTCCCGAGTAAATCGCATATATTGGGTCCGTACTATTTCGAAAGTATTGTTTGGGGGGTCTGTACTATTTCGTGTCCCTTTTACGGGTCTGTAGTCTTATTTTTCGTTCCTTTTAGGGGTCTCGGGCAGCCCCGCTGATGACATGGACTGCCCGAGACCCCTAAAAGGTACGAAAAATAAGAGTACAGACCCGTAAAAGGGACAAAAATAGTACAGACCCCCCAAACGATACTTTTGAGATAGTACAGACCCTATATATGCGATTTACCCCTGTCTATTTCAATATTATATACATGCGAGGGATGGGACCAGGTCTCATAAAATCTTAATTTTTCTTTTATTGAACAACTTTATAAAATCTTGATGTATACTTGGGTTTTGTTTTCTAGTTCCAGTTTTATTCAAAAGTTAACCCTGTAGCTCACATAAATCTTTATTTTTATTGACATATTAACCCCTTTAAACTTTGAATACTCCTTTTGATGGTTTTTCATATTAGAATATTTAAAATTTTATACCTAGTTTCGGTAATATAATGCAAACGACGGTAATGATGCCCTATGTAGACCATATCATTTTTCATCTAACATCTGATAAAATATACATAGATGCAGATGAATAAAATATTTCGGACTCATTTGTGTTAAATCTCACTCCAAAATGAATACTATTTCTTAAATGCTTAAAGGTAAAAATTAAAACCAATTTTCATCTAATTTTTGTATAAAATGTACATAGAAAGCAAAATTTCCATCACTTCTCAGATTTTTCAATCTTACTGAAAAAATGTATTAACTCTCATTTCTGAAATGGTTTATGGGGACAAAATTTTAAATTTTAAGAGTTAAATTTAGAAGAATGTCATAAAGTTTTGTTTTGCGTTCATTTTACTTCTTCTTTTGTATATTTAAAATTAGGTTTTCCAGGCACGTGCATGTATTTTAATGCAATAACTAGGATGGTTTCTGTCCTCATGCTATGGTGCAAGGGAGCTTTGAATTGTATTAAATCTGCACTATTTAACGTGGCGATTGTCTATCCATGAAAAAATAAGGAAAGAAAACCAATAGAGCAAAGTAAAATATAGTTTTGGAGGGCCAAATTAAACCAAGAGCATAATAGAATATATGGAAAAAAAATATACCTCCTTCTGGCCTTCATATATTATAGCGTTTTTTTTTTTTTTACAACGATAGATATAAAAAATTTACAGCTTAAATCCTTTGGGTCTGACAAAGAAATGCTAAAGTCAGGTTTATCTTCTGAAGAAATAATGTATTTTATAAATTAATATTCTGAATATTGGATGCACTATAAATTAAAATAAATTACACAGCTTACATTCTAATTTTTCTAAATTATGTAGAGATTGGAATTATGTAATATAAATTTTATCAAAATCTAGTCCCTAAAATGAAGGGCAACTCACCACCAAGCCACCACTAGCTATATGTAAAAATATTATCATATATATAAATATTTGGATTTACTGCGTAGTGCAAAGAGTATATTTTTTTTATGCTAAGTGAGTGACTTCATTAAGTCAAGAGTTCAGACAAGTATAAAGGATGAGGGCAATAAGAAGCTACCTAGATGTGAAAAGCATGGTATCCACAACTAAAGATCAACTACAAAAACTTAATGAGTGAAGCGGATGATGGTCGCCTTGCCGTTAGGCCATCCCTTAAACGGTTCAGCAGAGGAGAGTACAACCCCAATGCCATAAGAAAACTGTGGATGAGACAATCGATACCAGCCGCTGTGTAAGACACATTAGTGTTAGTACCCAAATTTTTCCCGCCTATTTTCGTATCTTTGTCTTATGTCGTGTTCGAATTCCGTCACATTCTAGAGTCTTTAAAAATCTAAAAATATTTTCTGAGGGTTGTTAGAACCTATGTCTTCATGGTTCATTCATTACAGGTTTTGATAAATGACAAACCAAGATCATAACCAAGATGAAGCAAAAAGAAATCAAGCAAACAAGTACTCAACCAAAGTGATCAAGAATTCAAGTGAAGATATGATCAAGAGTTGAAGTGCAAAGAAGAGCAAGAGAAGTTAGGACCCATTTGTACAAGGT